>JAQQPU010028636.1:0-10459 GCA_029168905.1 Artemia sp. Kazakhstan ARC1039
ATATATATATATATATATATTTATTCTTGTTGTTATTAGCAACCTCCAAATGAGTCAGTGTTGTTACTCTCTCCTCGGGAAAATGGATGGCTCCCCAGGTAACACATATAACGTTGAAAGGTTTTGTATTCTAATAGCACGATTCTTTATTTTTCACTCCATTTTGTACACGTTCTGATATTCGTTTTCTCGCAACTGCTTGTAATTCTTACTGCCATTTATTTTTTTGCCTGGATCATTGGCATTACGTCGCAACATAGCACCATTCAAATTGCCCTTTTTGAAAACTTCAAGCTGGAATGTTAATGCCCCCCAACCCATCACGAGCAACAAGGAAAATTCTTGTGTGTGGAATATCCAATTATGTGCTCCCTTGTTTTCTTATATCTTATATTCGGTTTATATATTTTTGAATGAACGAATGAATGATTTTTATTAACCATCTTTAACAATACAAAAAAGTAAAAATAGAGTAAAGAGAAATTGAAAAGAAAACAACAAAACACATCGAACAAACGAACAACTTAAATTAATACTTCAATTTCTAAAAAAAACAATGGCGATACTATTTACATAAAAAGACAACCATTACACATTGCTGACTATAGCTTCATACATACTATGCGTTGGGTCTAAAGACTTCAGGAACTTTTCCCTCGTGGTCATGATCACGACGAAGGGGTCATCGAGTCCTTAAAATGCTGAAATCTGGCAGTTTCTTCGCCAGGGGGGGAAGGCTAAGCAGATATTTTTCTAACTTATAGAACACTATACAGATTATGTTCTTATCATCAAAACTAAACAAAGACCAGAAAGGTGACAAAGTTAAGATATGAGGGGTGGCAAAGGAATTGAAGATCTGTGCTAGAATGTGGCGGTTATTAGGTGTTTGCATTACAAAATCATCCTGTTCGCTTTTCGGACTTTCTGTTTGAGATCATTTATTAGACAGGACTGGGTAGCTTCAATATTAGACCCAATTGGCAAACCAAGGTAAGCCATTGACGCTGCTGCAGTAACTGTATTACAACCTATTGAAAATATGACAGACGCCAACTTTTTCTTGCGACAATTAAAGACAACCACCTCGGTTTTGCTAGAGTTGAATTCTAGGCCTATGTTAGCATATTCGTTAGACAAAACGTTGATATTACTCTCTATGCCACAGACGAATCTACTCAGATTTAAAATGTCATCGACATAATTAACAAGAGACAAATCAATTCCATGAAAAATAAAGCACATTTTCACCGGCTTTTGAGCATCGATGATACTATTATTATAAAGTAGCGGTGATGATACAGCCCCTTGGTGAATGCCTTTCCGTACTAGTATGAGGAAATCGGGTACAGTTGGGCTCTCGTTTCTGACTACCCTTACTCTAACCTTCAACTTAAAATACATGTTCCTATAAGTAGCAATTATAGATCTGTCAAGACCTCTCTTAAAAGCAGAGACAAGCAGTTGTGCATGGATACCCGAATCAAAAGCCCTGCAGACGTCATGGCCTGAAAGTACCACGGTTTCTCCTTGAGCATCTGCGTCCAGCAAAACATTAGACAATAGGCTTTTCACGTGCTCGCGGCTAATATTTCTCTGGAAACCGAACTGCAAGTCTGGCGTACTACAAACATACTTTATCTCCTCAATCACTAATAACTCCATCAATTTAAAAAAAACGGGAGCAACGGTTATCGGGGGGTAAGAAAAACATTCAGATGGGTATTTACCTTTCTTGATGACAGGGGTAATTACACCAGTACAAAACATATCTGGAAAAGACCGCAGCTAAAAATTATTTGGAACATTAGTGCTAGATGTACTGTTAACAGTTCACTACCGAAAATCAGATGCATAACACAAATATAATCTACTCCCTTAGAGTACTTCTTTTTTAGTTTAAGGATAGCCGAACAAACATCCGACACACTCACTGCGTGGCCAGGACCCGGTTCCAAAGATTCTAAACAGAGATCAAGATCCCTCTCAAACTTGCACTCCAAGATCAGGTCAAGCAAACTCGCAATGAAATAAATATTCCATTCACTTTCACTAGGGACGGATTCGTTACTGGGCAGTTTTGTCGATCGATTCTTCTTGAAAATTTCTAAATTTTATTTAGAAAGACTCGTGAAAGTTTTTTTGAAAGTTTAGAAAGTTTAGAAACTTTAGAAAGTTTTCGTGAGTGGTACATTTCTAGGGGGAAACGCCTAGACGTTATTTTGGGTAGCCACTGATTCAATAAGATTACAAAAAATATTTAAGTGTGAAAAAAGATCGATGCCTAAAGAGAGAGGTTTCACTCTGCATACATAGTGAAACTGCAAGTGATGCTAGGAGCACTAGAAATATAGATGAAACAACTGCATGATTCAAGTTCAATCAAGAGGATAAGCAGTCAGAACCGAGCTGTCTCCAAATATTTATTTGTGAGGAGTATGTGCTAAAATTGTAAGATATAAGTAGTGTCAGATAAAATTTTATTTAGAAAGACTCGTAGTGACTATCTGTTTTCATCAATCACACAAGAGCGAGACATTTGGAGAACTGTCACTTTGTAGACAATCGAACACTGTTTACGACGCCTTGTTTAGGACGGCCCGAATCAATCCACACACTATACCACATTTTAGCTTGTTGACACACATTAGCCAAAGCTGTTTTTTTTACCATCCCGGAACTCTTGACCCAATTTTCACTTTACGAATAGGAACAGTGGTTTTTTTCTGCACAGCGCAAGGCGTGAGTTATTTCACTAGAGGAGATATTTAGAAGTATTTGTTTCTCATCAAATGCAATCGGCAAGCTTTGGAGTAGTAGCTGAAAAAGGTTTTTAATCTTTTCAAAGTTTCTGTCACACACAGACTTTAATATGGCTAAATTAGCTTTTTTTCATATAGTCTTCTCTAACCGCTTTTCTCCTTTGGAGCATTATTTGGAGCATCATTCAGGAGGTCATTCATAAAGAAGGTATTAGTCACTGGATGGCGATCAGAAACACAGAAGTCAAAATCAATATCACAGTCACAGTGAGTCCTCAAGTCGGGAGAGGAGAGCAAAAAGTCGAGCGAGGACTTGGAACCGGAACTATGCACATACGTGAAGTCTACTCTATTTTTCAGCACCCACAGACTTGGACAGGCTGCGAGATAGAGTTCATATCTCCAATAATAATACAGGAAAGTCTTTCCGCCGCGTATAATGTGGCAACAGTAGCTAATTTTCCGCAAGCAATGCTAAACTTACTGTCAAATTGGACAGTCCTGTAGTTCGTTGGCATATAGACTGAGAGCACAACAGTATTTTCAATTTTCACTGGAAAATAAAAGTCCGCCGCTTTAAACGTCGAGGCCCGAAGAGAGGCTGGGACAATTATAGCAACACCAACAGAGGGACGACTTGTTCCCGGCCTCCTAGAAGGAATGCCAAACAAATTAACGTTTTCGTTTAATCAAGAAAATGTAACTGTGACAAGGTAAACCACGACAAAACACTATTGAAATATTCCAACTCTTGCATTTCCTGGAAAGAAATTCAAAATGAACTTTGAAAAATTAAGAGAATGTAACTGTGACAAGGTAAACCACGACAAAACACTACTGAAATATTCCAACTCTTGCATTTCAATGATAGAAATTCAAAATTAACTTTGAAAAATTAAGAGAATGTAACTGTGACAAGGTAAACCGCAACAAAACACTACTGAGATATTCCAACTCTTACATTTCAACGAAAGAAATTCAAACTGAACTTTGAAAGATCAAGAGAACGTAACTGTGACAAGCTAAACCACGACAAAACACTACTGAAATATTCCACCTCTTGCATTTCAATGAAAGAAATTCGAAATGAACTTTGAAAAATCGAGAGAATATAACTTTGACAAGGTAAACCATGACAAAACACTACCGAAATATTCCAACTCTTGCATTTCAACGAAAGAAATTTAAAATGAAATTTGAAAAATCAAGAAAATGTAACTTTGACAAGCTAAACCACAACAAAACACTACTGAAATATTCCAACTCTTGCATTTCAACGAAAGAAATTCAAAATGAACTTTGAAAAATCAAGAAAATGTAACTGTGACAAGGTAAACCATGACAAAACACTTATGGTGGGAGGGAGAGCCATAAGTGGGGGGGATCCTTTTGTCTCAAAATGCGCAAATTAAAAAGGAGGACAAAAAAGATGGGGGAGGGGGGGCTTTGGGGTTGGGGTAGGAGGACCCTTAGGGGATGGGGTAGGGGACCTCCCGACACTGTTCAAATACAACTTGTGTATTATAATGACAACAGAGTTTCACCCTCAAATCCTTTTCTAAAACATCTTCTAAAATCATCTTTCAAAATGTCTCTAACTGTTTTGCCGAAATAATTTCCCAAATGTCTAAAAATAGTTTCGCCCAAATAACCCCTAAACGTAATTTCTGCGTGTTCCCTTTGTTTTGGCATCCCTGTGCTGTCACATTTAAATTCCTAGGATACCCTTTCCCACGCTAATCTATTCATCTCTAAGATCAAAATATTCCTTCCCCAATGTTAATGCGCATTTGCAAACTTCACCCGGAAACAATTCTCCTTGGAAACAACAAATTAATTCCCCTTTCGTGAATCAATAATTCCCCTTAGAAACAACACATTAATTCCCCTTTCTTGAATCAATAATTCCCCTTAGAAACAACAAATTAATTCCCCTTTCGTGACAAATCAATCAACCTTGACATCACCTGTTAATCTCATCTTGGTTTTATCTCTATTATTCAAATCCTCATTAAGAACATTCAGAGCAGAGCTGTGCAAATAGAGTACCTTTTCGCAAATTGAGTTAGCTTAATACAAATGAAATATCATTTTGATATCTCTAATAGTGTATTCGATACTGGACGAGATCTCAGATACCTTTAAGCTAGAGGTTATTAACCGGATTCCATAGCTACAATATTCATCGCACCATACGTTATGTCTTGTAGAATAGCATGGGAATTCCTATAGCTTCAAGCAAGGTATTTCCGTCTTGTAGAATAACATGGTCCTATACAGGCAGGCAAATAACATGGGAATTCCTATAGAGGCAAGCAATTAGCATGGTCCTATAGCTGCAAGCAAATAACATGAGAATTCCTATACAGGCATGCAAATAAAAACACCTATTAGTCCAGAAACCTGTCTGGTTGGCCCAAAAACCTGTCTGGTTGGCCCAGAAGCCTGTCCGGTTGGCCCAGAAGCCTGTCTGGTTCGCCAAAAAAACTGTCTGATAGGTTTTGTATAAGTCCATGTGCAATTGGTATCTTTGTTGCAATGTTTAGGAGCAGGTGGGGAATCCCCACTCGTTTGGAATGGTATCAACAGGGCATAAGCAAATAGCACATAGTTTCATAACGTGTCTAATCACGTGTAAAGGTCCCATAGAATAACAATGGAAGGAACATAGAATATCATGGAAGGGAACATAAACCCTTAGAATAGCATGGAAGGGAACATAAGCCCTTAAAATAACATGGCAGGGAACATAAACCCTTAGAATAACATGGGAGGGAACATAAGCTCCTAGAATAGCATGAGGGGGAACATAAACCCTTAGAATAGCATGGGAGGGAACATAAGCACTTAAAATAGCATGGTCCTATACAGGCAGGCAAATAACATTGGAATTCCTATACACACAAGCAAATAACATGGAAATTCCTATACACGCAAGCGAATAACATGAGAATTCCTATATACACAAGCAAATAACATGGAAATTCCTATACACGCAAGCAAATTCTTTTTTCAAAGTTAATTTCGAATTTCTTTCATTGAAATGCAAGAGTTGGAATATTTCAGTAGTGTTATGTCGTGGTTTACCTTGTCACAGATACATTCTCTTGATTTTTCAAAATTCACTTTGGTTTTATTTCGGTGAAATGCAAGAGTTGGAAAGTTCCTGTAGTGTTTTGTTGTGGTTTACCTTGTCACACTTACATTCTCTTAATTTTTCAAAGTTCATTTTGGATTTCTTTCGATGAAATGCATGAGTTGGAATATTTCAATATTGTTTTGTCGTGGTTTACCTAGTCACAGTTACATACTCTTGATTTTTCAAAGATCATTATGTTTTTTTTTCGTTGAAATGCAAGAGTTGGAATATTTCAGTAGTGTTTTGATGTGGTTTACCTTGTCAAAGTTACGTTCTCTCAATTTTTCAAAGTTCATTTCGAATTTCTTTCATTGAAATGCAAGAGTTGGAATATTTCAGTAGTGTTTTGTCGTGGTTTACCTTGTCAGAGTTACATTCTCTTGATCTTTCAAAGTTCACTTTGGTTTTATTTCATTGAAATGTAAGAGTTGGAATATTTCAGTAGTGTTCTGTCGTTGTTTACCTTGTCACAGATACATACTCTTGATTTTTCAAAGTTCATTTCGAATTTCTATCATTGAAATGCAAGAGTTGGAATGTTTCAGTAGTATTTTGTTGTGCTTTACCTAGTCACAGTTACATTCTCTTAATTTTTCAAAGTTCATTTTGAATTTCTTTGACTGTGACTTACATTCTCTTGATCTTTCAAAGTTTACTTTGGTTTTATTTCATTGAAATGCAAGAGTTGGAATATTTAAGTAGTATTCTGTCGTGGTTTACTTTGTCACAGATACATTCTCTTGATTTTTCAAAGTTCATTTTGAATTTCTTTCATTGAAATGCAAGAGTTGGATTATTTCAGTAGTGTTTTGTTGTGCTTTAGCTTGTCACAGTTACATTCTTTTAATTTTTCAAAGTTCATTTTGAATTTCTTTCGTTGAAATGCGAGAGTTGGAATATTTCGGTAGTGTTTTGTCATGGTTTACCTTGTCACAGTTACATTCTCTTGATTTTTCAAAGTTCCCTTTGGTTTTATTTCGGTGAAATGCAAGAGCTGGAAAGTTCCAGTAGTGTTTTGTTGTGGTTTACCTTGTCACACTTACATTCTCTTAATTTTTCAAAGTTCATTTTGGATTTGTTTCGATGAAATGCATGAGTTGGAATATTTCAATATTTTTTTGTCGTGGTTTACCTAGTCACAGTTACATTCTCTTGATTTTTCAAAGTTTACTTTGGTTTTATTTCATTGAAATGCAAAAGTTGGAATATTTCAGTAGTGTTCAGTCGTGGTTTACCTTGTCACAGATACATTCTCTTGATTTTTCAAAGTTCATTTTGAATTTTTTTCATTGAAATGCAAGAGTTGGATTATTGCAGTAGTGTTTTGTTGTGCTTTACCTTGTCACAGTTACATTCTTTTAATTTTTCAAAGTTCATTTTGAATTTCTTTCGTTGAAATGCGAGAGTTGGAATATTTCGGTAGTGTTTTGTCATGGTTTACCTTGTCACAATTACATTCTCTTGATTTTTCAAAGTTCTTTTCGAATTTCTTTCATTGAAATGCAAGAGATGAAATATTTCAGTAGTGTTTTGTCATGGTTTAGCTTGTCACAGTTACATTTTCTTGATCTTTCAAAGTTCACTTTGAATTTCTTTCGTTGAAATACAAGAGTTGGAATATCTCAGTAGTGTTTTGTTGCGGTTTACCTTGTCACAGTTACATTCTCTATATTTTTCAAAGTTCATTTTGAATTTTTATCATTGAAATGCAAGAGTTGGAATATTTCAGTAGTGTTTTGTTGTGGCTTACCTTGTCACAGTTACATTCTCTTAATTTTTCAAAGTTCATTTTTTGAATTTCTTTCCTGGAAATGCAAGAATTGGAATATTTCAATAGTGTTTTGTCGTGATTTATCTTGTCACAGCTACATTTCCTTGATTTTTCAAAGTTCTTTTCGAATTTCTTTTATTGAAACACCTTAGTTGGAATATTTCAGTAGTGTTCTGTCATGGTTTACCTTGTCACAGATACAATCTCTTAATTTTTCAAAGTTCAATTTGAATTTCTTTTATTGAAATGCAAGAGTTGGATTATTTCAGTAGTGTTTTGTTGTGCTATCCTTGTCACAGTTACATTCTCTTAATTTTTCAAAGTTCATTATGAATTTCTTTCGTTGAAATGCGAGACTTGGAATATTTCAGTAGTGTTTTGTCATGGTTTACCTTGTCAAAATTACATTCTCTTGATTTTTCAAAAAGTTCATTTTGAAATTCTTTCATTGAAATGCAAGAGTTGGTTTATTTCAGTAGTGTTTTGTCGTGGTTTACCATTTCACAGTTACGTTCTCTTGATTTTTCAAAGTTCATTTTGGATTTCTTTCGTTGAAATGCACGAGTTGGAATATTTCAGTAATATTTTGTTGCGGTTTACCTTGTCACAGTTACATTCTCTTAAGTTTTTAAAGTTAATTTTGAATTTCATTCATTGAAATGCAAGAGTTGCAATATTTCAGTAGTGTTTTGTCGTGGTTTACCTTGTCACAATTACATTCTCTTGATTTTTCAAAAAGTTCATTTTGAATTTCTTTCATTGAAATGCAAGAGTTGGTTTATATCAGTAGTGTTTTGTCGTGGTTTACCATTTCACAGTTACATTCTCTTGATTTTTCAAAGTTCATTTTGGATTTCTTTCGTTGAAATGCAAGAGTTGGAATATTTCAGTAATGTTTGGTTGCGGTTTACCTTGTCAAAGTTACATTCTCTTAATTTTTCAAAGTTCATTTTGAATTTCTATCATTGAAATGCAAGAGTTGGAATATTTCAGTAGTGTTTTGTCGTGGTTTACCCTGTCACAGTTACATTCTCATGATTTTTCAAAGATCATTATGGTTTTCTTTCGTTGAAATGCAAGAATTGGAATATTTCAGTAGTGTTTTGACGTGGTTTACCTTGTCACAGTTACGTTCTCTTAATTTTTCAAAGTTCATTTTGGTTTTCTTTCATTGAAATGCAAGAGTTGGAATATTTAAGTAGTTTTTTAATGTGGTTTGCCTTATCACAGTTACATTCTCTTAATTTTTCAAAGTTCATTTTGCATTTCTTTTGTTGAAATGCAAGAGTTGGAATATTTCAGTAGTGTTTTGTCGTGGTTTACCTTATCACAATTACATTTTCTTGATTTTTCCAAGTTCATTTTGAATTTCTTTCGTTGAAATGCAAGAGTTGGAATATTTCAGTAGTGTTTTGTCGTGGTTTACCTTGTCACAGTTACAATCTCTTGATTTTTCAAAGTTCATTTGAATTGTTTTCATTGAAATGCAAGAGTTAGAATATTTCAGTAGTGTTTTTTTGTGGATTACTTTGTCACAGTTACATTCTCTTGATTTTTCAAAGTTCATTTTGGATTTCTTTCGATGAAATGCAAGAGTTGGAATATTTCAGTAGTGTTTCGTCATGGTTTACCAAGTCACACTTTCATTCTCTTGATTTTTCAAAGTTCATTTTGGATTTCTTTCGATGAAATGCAAGAGTTGGAATATTTCAGTAGTGTTTCGTCATAGCTTACCCTGTCACAGTTACATTCTCTTAATTTTTCAAAGTTCATTTTGAATTTCTTTCTTTGAAATGCAAGAGTTGGAATATTTCAGTAGTGTATTGTTGTGGTTTACCTTGTCATAGTTAAATTCTCTTGATTTTTCAAAGTTCATTTTGAATTTCTGTCGTTGAAATGCAAGAGTTGGAATATTTCATTAGTGTTTTGTTATCGTTTACCTTGTCATAGTTAATTCTCTTGATTTTTCAAAGTTCATTTTGAATTTCTTTCATTGAAATGCAAGAGTTGGAATATCTCAGTAGTGAAATGGTCTGAACCCCCTTATTGGAGCTATTTTTTCAATCCATTCATTGTTGTCAATCGCTGTCCACAAGTTATGCAAGCTTTCTATTGTTCATATATAAGGTTTTTATCAAAGAGCTAATCGTATAGACTTTGAAAAAAGCCTCATTCAATTTAAATTGAAAGTTCTAGATCTGTTTTTTAAAGTGAAGAATAATCGGGCAGTAAGTGCCGCCCCCCCCCTCCATGCCATAAAAACTTGAAACTTTTTGCAATCAAAAACGAACAAAAATTAATTAAAAAAAAAACTTTCCAAAAAATTAGTTTTTCAAAGAAAAGTAAAGGCCATTTTAAACTTAAGCTCAGTTGATACGAATACCTTTTAAAATTCAAACTCTAAACGACCGGAAATTACTATTAAAGAATAAATGAACCCAAAACAAACAGAAATTAAATAAACAATCATAGCAAAAAACATACAACAAGTAATAATATAAATGAATAAATAGATCTTAAAACGAGTATTGCTTCGACTGAATATGAAATTCAAGCTTAAAACGAAAACAAATGTTTTGCTATTAAAGTATAAATGAAACTTAAAACGAACAGAAATTAAATCAATGCGAAAAAACATACAATATATATTAATGTAAATGAATAAATAAATCTTAAAACGAGTGAAACTTTAAAAGAATATGCAAATCATGTTTGAATCGAATAAAAATAACTACAAACGAGAGTTTGGGTATCGCTTCACTGCAGAAGCCTAAAACCTACTGCGTC
>JAQQPU010028637.1:0-10459 GCA_029168905.1 Artemia sp. Kazakhstan ARC1039
TTTCAGCGTGTTCCTTTTGTTTTTGGCATCTCTGCGCTAATGCATTTCAAATTAATAAGAAACCTGATTCCCGCGCTAAAATAATTCATCGCTAAGATGTTTCTTGGAGAATTGTTTCCATGGCCTTTGGTTATTAATATCCTTTGGAGTTCGACCAAAAGAGTTGTTTCCGAGGCAATGACATTAATGACTTGGATCTATTCCTGGAGAATCGTTTCTAGGCGAAAATTTTTAAAGTCTGACAGATGATGTCATTGGTTGATTGATCTGTCAAGAAAGCGGAATTAATTTGTTGTTTCTAAGGGGAATTATTGATTCACGATAGGTGAATTGAGGTTGACAGCACAGGTGTTCCAAGGTCGATGTTGTTGTTGTTGTAAGTGCACGCTCTCAGCGAATGTCAAGGTCGATGTTGTTGTTGTTGACACACTTGGAAAAAGAGGTCATTGACCCCATTAACAACGTGTTCTCCCTAATGACTCTATGCCCGTATTGGGACCATAAACCACGTGGTAATGTCACGAGTAACACCCCCTTCTACTTGTACGCTATTGTGGACCCTCCAGGTAACCTCTGTCTACCACTTCCAAGCCTTCGGACCCTTGCTAAAGCAAGAAAGTCGATATTGTATCATTTCATCTCTTTTTCCAACTGCTCCAGCTTGGAAGGTTGTGCGAATGTTCGCACATTCCAAAATCCTATTTTCAGTTGTTTTTTTTCTCGCATTTAAAATCCGGGGGAATGCATTGGTCGTTGTCGTTGAGATCGGTCCGGTATTCTTTTCTTTGGATGTTTCGGTTGCGGTTAAGTTACTCTCTCCGGTTTCCCCTTCAAAACTCGGGAGTGAGGTGCAAACCCACTGCCCAACCCTCCTCCTTTACACAAGCTTGGGACTGTCGTAGTCCAACAACTGTTGAACCAGGTAAGTGTGAAATAGCACTAAAAACAATACTTTTGATGTCACTTCTTAAGTAGAAAAGCTTGGAAGTATTAAACGAAATCATCATTTTAATAATTATGATCCAAAACCCGTAGCTGGAAGTTTGTAAGAACACCTCTCGTATGTTCCTCCCCCAAGCCCCCTCAAGGTACAAAGAAAACTGACCTGTTTCAGTGGATGCTTGAACTATGCAGGCTTATCTTAGTTTTGACAACATTTTTGGAGAAACTAAATTTCAGCTGGGAGGGAGGGGGGCAAACTGGGGTCTGGAGAAAAACCGAGGTCTGGAAGGGGAAGTTGCCCCCTCTGCCTCATAGCAAATTACGCCCCTGACCCCAACCCCTTGCCAGTAAGTGGTTGGAGAAGTGTAGGCATGTGGCTCTGAAACCTCTCAAAGCTGTATATTAAAAGAAGGATTACTTATTGTTATACTTACTTATTCAAATTGTTTACTTGACAATTCCACCGTAATATTCCCTCCATACGTAAGATTGAGCATCCACAGAGGAAGAAAGACAAGTGAAAACAGCCCTGTATGAGAATTCAGGTAATTCTTCCCAAAATTTTTGAAACGAAAACAAACTTAGTTTGTAATACCATTTATCGTACCTACGCAAGAACTGATCTTTTTTTGAAATTTCCATTCATTTCTGAGTAATAGGTGGCTTTTTATTTAGGGACAGGTCAAATACATCCCTAAACCTAAAGGCACATTTCTGTTGAGCTAGCAAAATTTTCCGCAAGTATGTCGATACACAAACCTGTCCGCTCAGTTAACCTTTTGTGTCGTAGCTACTCGCCTGGAGCTACTTTCTTCAGTGCTACTAAATTTAATTTTTTATATTTTTTTTTAAATTTTTTAATTAAAATAAATTAATTTTTTAAAAAACAAAGAATTAAAGATCTATTTCTTCTTTTTTATTTTTTTTTTACAAAAATAAACGACACTATGTTTTTATTTTTATTTTCATTCTAAACTTATTTTTTCCTTCAATTCTTTCACGGCTTCTTAGTTCAGCTCCTTAATAAGGACTGAGGTGCCTTATCTCCCCTAGATTAAAGGTTATTAGAAATTATATGCAACGGTTGAAAATTTTTTTCAACTGAAACTCAGGACCAACATTAAAACTTAAAACAAATTATTCCGTATAAATAGAAAAGGTCATAGCAGTGTTGTTCCTAAATAAAATTTTAATCAAAAACGATCAAAGATTAATTTTTAAAAGCAAAGTTTTTCCGAGGGAAGTAAAGAGCGAAGTTGAAACTTAAAACGAACAAAAATTATTACTTCACAGCCTCTCTAACATATATCAATAAAACTAATGCAAATAAATCAACCGGTGATATTGTCCTATGTTTGTACGATTACAGAAAACTAGCATTTTACTGAAAACACAAAACAATATTGGAGTTTTGGTACGGTAAAAGTAAACCTTTTAAGGACAATTTTAACAGTATAAAAGTAAAGAATTTTTAGATTGTTGTTATATTTATTTTTTTTGCTTAATTTGGCATCACTTCTGTATAATGAGCTCAATTCATTAATTGACTGTGGTCCTGGATCTGAAAAGGACATTTCATGATTATTTTGTAGACAAGTTCGAAGCTAAGCAATCTTATAAGTGTTAGGACTATTAACGTTTTATATATAAAAAAAATGTTTGTATTAGGTATTATGGACTTATTATGTACCTTATAAGTGGAGTTATAATGGAATTATTATGGAGCTTATAAGTATTAGGACTACCTCCGTTTTATAAAGAGAAATAATTGGATTTCCAGAGTTCATATTACGGTTGATATGTTCTTCATTTCGAGTAATACTTGGTGAGACCAAGATGTTACCTGATAAATCAATCCGTTATTTTATATGATGTGCAATGACTTTAAACTTATTATTTTTATGCCCAAGTCTTCAAGATAATTTTAATTGTATTCTGAAAGTTACTTATATCACAGCTCCTGTAGGATTACAGCTCCTGTAGTGACAGCTCCCGATGAAAAACTTTATAGACTAGTTTGTTGATGCGAGGCTGTTTACTTTTGACTCCTCAATCAATATTCTTGTTTTTATACTTGGCTTTTGTGTTTTCAGTAAAGCGCTAGTTTTAGTTTTTGTAATCCTACAAACATAGGGAAATATCACCAGTTGATTTATGTGCATTAGTTTTATTGATATATGTTAGATAGGCTGTGAAGTAATAATTTTTGTTCGTTTTAAGTTTCAACTTCGCTCTTTACTTCCATCGGAAAAAATGTTTTTTTTAAATTAATCAAAATTAGAAAGGAAACTCTGTCGACACTAGTTAGGAGGGAAGGTACATACAACTTCCGACAGAATTCTCCTTATTTCTTACGCTTTTTTTATTTTACTCCAAATTCATAACCAGCAATTCGTTGATATTTCCTCCCTTAATTAGTTTCCCCTCCTTAATTCCATTATACGTTCTTATTCCAGACCCCAATGCTGAAGGGCCGATAGCTATATTGTAATATTTAAACAGCTTTTGAACATAGAAGAGGTATATAAAGGCTGCATGGACAAAGCTAAACAATATAAACTCTCGGCCACCATGTCATCGATGTCTATACTGCAGAATACCCTGCCCTCCATTTGACTCATATTCAAGTTTCGAAGCCAAAATTTTAAACACCTGCAACATGTAACGTTATTTAAATCACTGATGCTTGTTGAGTGAGCCAACAATGTGTCTGTAAGTCTAACAGGAGTAAAGAATATTTGCTTAAAGAAAATGTCCTTTTTTTCATTTTGCACCCTACCCAATTGGAAAGGAAAAGTTTTCAGGTGGTATCCCTCTGTACTTTAGCTTACGTTTAATTACTAGCAGAAGGGCCAGCTTGTTTTTGCCTCCCTCCACCTATTCAGATCTTTAAGTTTCACAAATATAGCCTGGTGTAACCTCCCTTTGCCCTCAACGCGTCCTACGCTTGTTATTTTGAGGTCATATTTTTGGTGTCGTTTGAGATTTGGTTTATATTTGGGAGGGGGGGGGAGTTTTATAGCCCAGATACTGCCATATGGTTCTAAAATTGTTGTACATGCATTTTTTTGTGTTTCTAGCGTAATTAGTTTAGCTTAATTCGAAACATACATACACAAAAACATATGTAGACACTCCAAGTACAAAGAGACACACACTCATACTAAAACACATACAGAAATACACACATACACACACAGAAATACACAAACATCGGTACTCAGCACAAGAATTACGCCAATCCCGTTTTATTTATAGGCTGCCCAAGTTAAGTGGAAAGAAATATATTCATAACCGTTTACCTCCTTTTTTAAATTTCAAAAGCACGGCTTTTTTCTTTGGAGGGGGGGGGGGATAAAAATCTGTATCTAGCTGTCATTACCATTTTAATATTATTCGCTATCTTTTGTAATTATCCCATAATGTTTTGATCCTGTTACTGGAACGAACCACTCACTTGATCCTAAATAGCCAAAACAATTCCCTGTCGCCCCCCCCCCCCCCCTTAATCTTGCAATGCGGAACAGTGAACAAGTTTTGGCTACCTTCCTGAATCCTATTTGAACATCATTAAGAGCAAAGAATATTGTTTGAATGGTCACGCCACAAAGCATGACCGGAACTTTACATTAAGCTGATGGTCATCGCTCAGTTAGTTCATTGACACAAAAAAAAAAGTCACCAGTCAAGATTCACTGAATGGAAAAAGAACGAAACAGTCATCCGTTTGGCACGATAACACTTCAAACCTAATCAAGTTTGTGAAAATGTAAATTAATAGTAAAGTACATAATATAAATGTGATATAACAAAATTGTAACATAATTACAGCATAATATAACATAATTATCATAAATCTAACATAATATAAAATTGTATAAATGTAAATTAATAGAAATTTAATTAAAAATATGAAGCAATTACTTAAATTCACCCTCAGTTTGATGTCAAAGTAAAAAATGCTTGATAAAGTAGCAAACGAAAATTTTAAACCTCTCCTTGAATAAAATTTAACAATTAAACAAATTTTTTCTGAATTTTCGGACTTTGAAACCCAAGTTTCATCCTTTTAAACTTAATTTAATCGATCAATTCAATTTTTTAATTACAAACAAAACATAGCAACTAAATTACTAATAACCACCCCAATAAAGATACAAAAAAGCACTTGCGACGGGGTGGCTATTTACATTTTTTTTAAACAAATCAAATTAAAAACAATTAAAGTAAATAAAAAATAAATAAATTACATAAACAAAATAAAAACTATAACCAATCTCACATCAACCATTCTAGCATAATAATAAAAATAATAGGAACAACAATAATGAATAAATCAGATCAACAACGCTTCTTGACAACAAAAGTCCTCATGTCGGCCCTCTGGTTGATGGGATCTAACCCCGGGTTTCTGAATTGCCAAGCAAAGATTAATCTGATACTGTTTTAAGGTTAAGAATTTTAGTACTAGGTCGAATAAATAAACGTTCAAATGGGGATAAGATTAGACAGTGAAAACAGATACAAAAGTCTGGATATGCAGCAAATCTGGTCATCAGCAGATATACTAAAGGATGAATATTAGAACTAGCATATTTATGCAGAACGAAATAATAACTTCAGGTTCATTCACTAGATCTATCTGAGAGTTCAATAACTGGGTTCATCCAAGGTCTTGAGTTGTCATTTTTTTTTCTTTAGTATTGCCTAACTGTAAGTTGAATTTCTAATGAAGGTGGCAAAACCTTCTTCGTCTTCTAATTGCAAAAGAAATGTAAAACCCCCTAATTGCAATTTCTACTTGCAGAATCCCAATTTAAACGTTTATTTGTTTGTCATAGAAAGGCAGCGTGGTCTTCGGAAAAACACTTTATTTAAGGTAGTATTCCAAAAAATTTAGTACCAAGTAGTTTGAAACTTAAGAACTAAGCAGTCTTAAAGAGTTTCAGTGCTTTAGGAGAATATTTTAGGAGCAGATTTGCTCCGCAACATTCGTCCAACTCTCCACTACATACAGAAGCTTTGAATTGAAGTTATCAAGTATTTTGCAATAGGTTGCATCAAGACATGGCTAATTGTAGACAGAGAAAAGTCAAGACAGATAGTCCAAGTAATTGAGGGGCACATGTTTAAATGGCTGGGACACGGGTCAATGGCAGGAGTATGCATGACTCTCTTATTGGACACATACTTGTTTGTTAGTTTTTGGAAAGGCATGCCTGCCTAGAGTCTCAGGCATGCTGACCAAGAATTCAAAAATTGACATAAGACCGGTAGATTGCCTGTAATGAGAGGCAAACAAGGCACGCCCGCCTATGGTCTTAAGAAGGTTGACCAAGAATTTAGAATTGACATAGGACCATAAATTTTCTTGAAATAACAGGCAAAAAATCGTTTAAAGCCATCTTTATCTTTCAAATAGTACCTATTCGTTGCCTAAGCTTAGCCCCACATTCTGAAAAAAATTTGAATTTTTCACAAATTCAAAGTGATGCCGCGTGGCACCACTCCTCATGGTGCCACGCGCTACACACCAAGAATCTCGAAGTCCTTGGTGGTTCAAAACAGCCAAAAACTTTGAATGGGTGGCAGCCCCTCAGAATAAAGTGCAAAACATCATTTTGAATTCAGGTTGCTTTGACACATTTTTGAAGACGAATAGTTGTCCCAGTAAATGAATTCAAATAGTATGAAACAATAAAAAATATTGCAAAATATATTCAATTGGAAATAACCCGTAGAGAAAGATCTTTGTAAGGGGGGGTGCTTGAAGTATTTATTTTTCGTGTTTTTAGCCATGCCCCGTGTGGGCTTAAAGCATTTAGTAATTATCTATCATGTGTGTGACATTTTTTGTAATTATTTGAGTTAGTTTTATGGTATTATGTGCTTTATTAGGTTTGTTTTTGTTTTTCAATATGTTTTGTTGCTTGTGTTAGTATCATGTGCCAATATTTTGTGTCGTTTTTTATTTATTGTTTTTGTTGCAATTTTTTTACCAAGGCTTTTGTTGCAATAAATATCTATCTATCTATACAGTCAAACATGGTTGATAAATTCTCAAAGATTACCAGAATGCTCGCTGAATTACCTTGTTTCTCTGTGTACAGGATTTCTAGTAGTGGAAATCTGCATATGTTGGAATTTTCCAAAATATAGTTGAATCTTCTGTTCAACGACTCATTATTAAGTCCCATAAGATCAGCTCATTCCAGGGGTTACTCTTTCCTTATTTGCAGGTGCTGCAGCATTGTGTATTATGCCTTTTATGTCCGTATTTCCAGGAAATTAATTGAAAAAAAAAACTTTAGATAAAAAAACGTTTTCAAAGAAAAGTAAAGAGCCATATTAAACTTAAGACCAGCAGAAATAAAGTCCTATGATAGTTCAAACTCAAAATAACCAGGAATCACCTTTAAAGAAAATATGAAACCCAAAAACAAAAAGAATTATTTAATATACAAGGTTGTATTAAACAAAAGATAATTTGTATTAAACAACTTACTGCAGCACCAAGCCACACGAGGCCAACACAGCTACGCACACTACTCCTAATTTATTCAAAGCCTTCCTATTTACGCCGTTCCAGGAAATTCTCATTTCCTTTAAATCTTTCCTTGCGACATCCTCCCACCCCATTCGGGGGTTGCCTGCTTTTCGATTGTCACTAGACGGTTGCCCGACATGGATGATCTTGGACAATCTGTCATCCTTCATCAACAGATCGTGTCCTAGCAATCTCTACCTTTCTCTCATTATAGCCCTAGAAAGTAGGATTGACCCATATTTTCCGTATACCTTGCTGTTTGAGATGCGGTCACTCAGTAAGGTACCAAAAACAATTGGTAGGCAATTTCTCTGGAAAAAATTTAGCAAATCCTCCACCGTTTTTTGGAGAGCCGACGCTTAAGAACAATACTTGACCACTGTCATCACTGTAGTTTCCAATATTCTAATGTTGGTGCGCAGACTAATCTTCGCATTCTTCCAAATTGTTCCAACTGTAAAAAAAACACCCTGGGACTTGGCTATTCTACTTTAAACATCTTAACTGCACCCACCGTCTTTGCTAAATTACTACCTCTGTAAGTAAAGCTGTCTACTTGATTGATCTTATCATTACCCAACATCGCCTCTCCACCTTCACTTAATCCTAGTCTTAGCGATTTAGTCTTCTTAATATTGATTTTCAGACCTATTTTAGCACCCTTAGCTCGCAAAAACTCTACAAATTCATTCATTTTTGCTAACATTTTCATCAAGGATGCTTGAATCATCAGCATAATCTAAGTCTAATAGAGTTTTACTTCCCCAATTGATTCCATGTTCTCCAATCGCCTTTGTTGTGCTCCTTAGGAAAAATTTCATCAAAATAACCCATATAAATGGGGATAGGACGCAACCCTGCTTAACTCCTGATTTAATACGAAACCAGCTACTAACCCATTTTTCAGCCTTAACCGCAGCAATGTTATTCTCGTACATGGCACTAATCACTTTAATATATTTATCTAGTATATCTTACAAGGATAGGACCTTTGCTAAAGCTCATCTATCAGCTGAATCAAAAGCTTGCTCATAATCTACGGTATAAAACTCTATACAACTGAGTACTATAGGGATTGGATGACTCAGGCACTTCTCACAATTATTATTCTAAGAGTGAAAAGTTGGTTGACGCATCCTCTTCCCTTCTTAAAATCCCACTACTCTTCTCTTAAATCTGTCGCGTTTTATTGAAAACTTGATGTATTTTGAACGGTGTGCTTTTGTTTTTTTCTCAAAACATCGACAACAAATAGAAAATAAGTCACTACAATAATCTAGATAATAGGAAGAACTAATGAAAACAAAGTGAATCTTTAATAAATAATGAAATTAATTCTTGGAAATCTCAGCAATTTAAGATTTGATCCCATTGTATTTTTCAATGTTATTAATGTTTAAAATGTTTATAATATATTTTGTTGTTGGTAAAACGTAATGTCGCAATAGGCCTTAGAAATTTTACGTTTAAGTGAGGGGGAAGGCTTTAGTAACCAAACTCCTGTTTGTTGTAGTTTTTATTCGTTTTAAGTTTGGCCTGAATATTCAATTTAGTTTTTACTCGTTTTAAGAATTATTTATTCATATATACAATATTTGTACTCTTTACGATTAATAGGATCATATATTTGGATTTATGTCGTTTTGGGTTTGAATTATTCTTTAAAAGAAATTTTTTCTCATTTTGAGTTTGAACTATCATATGACTTTATTTCTGCTGGTCTCAAGTTTAATGTGGCTCTTTTTTTTCCTATGAAAAACTTCTTCTATGAAAAGTTATTTTTAAATATTTTCTGTTCGTTTTGATTGCCGAAGTTCTGTTAGTGGTTTATACAATGAATATTTCTACATTTTTTCACGTCTTCGATGTAAGAATTATAACATCCGATTCCAACTTATGAGTTCTAATTAGTGTCTTCTGATTTATTTCAACGTCCCCTCAATCCCTTAAAGTTTGAACTATCTGGATGTTGGAGATAATACTTTTTGACAACCTCGATGCATTATGCCATTTTGACTTGCAGGATGCAGTTAAACTCTTCTATAATTTAGTTCAATAGATTCACTTGTAATTGTAGTATGCACAGTCACAATCGCAGTAGCAGTACTAATTTTTGTAGACACAGTCACAAGCAGTAGCAGTTGCAGTCACCAGTTTTTGCATTCGTAGTCCAAGGTTGTCCCAATTCCAGTCGCAAGTAGCCGCAGTAGCAGCCGAGTTGTATTCGCTGTCGTAAGCAGCCGTAGTCATAGTCGTAAGTTTTCCAGGTCACGATTAGTCTCAGTCGCATGTATTCCCAGGCTTAAGTACTCGCAGTCGCAAGTAGTTATATTCGGAAGTAATCAAGGTCGCAAGTTGTGACAGTTGCAAGAAGTTTCAGCCACAAGTAGCCTTTGTCGCAGTGACAAGTAGTCGCATTCGCTAATATCTTCAGTCATAATTAGTTATAGTCCGAAGAAGTCATAGTCGCAGTTGCAAGTAGTCGATGTTGCCGCGGCAATAGTAGTAATAATAGTGGCCTTGAAAGGGTGAAGTTAATGCCCTTAGTCACTCCTAAGATATTACGGAAATACCCTTTTGATAGCCTGGATACAAATACACCTTTATCAAACAGATCGCGGTAACGAATTGTAAGTAAGGAGCGGCTCGGCTCAATAGTAGCCTAAACTCTAAAAAACGGAATTTTAATATCAATAGATACATCAAAAGGATCATCTTATTGTGCTGATTAAATAAAAAAACAAGTTTTTTAAACTAAAAGTAAGGAGCGACATTAAAACTTAAAACGAACAGAAATTATTCCGTATATGAAAGGGGCTGTCCCCTCCTCAACGCCTTGCTCTTTACGCTAAAGTTTGACTTTCTCACAACACTACTTTTTTAAACAATAAAAAACTTTAGCGTAAAGAGCGAGGCGTTGAGAAGGGGACAGCCCCTTTCATATACAGAATAATTTCTGTTCGTTTTAAG
>JAQQPU010028638.1:0-10459 GCA_029168905.1 Artemia sp. Kazakhstan ARC1039
AAAAAAAAAAAAATTCCACATTTTTGTAGATAAATATATAAATATTAAGTTTAATGGTACCAATGAAAAGTTAATAGCCCAAAATAATTTGTCTGATTTTCAAAAAAAAGGGGGAAACAAGTCCCTAAAAGTCAAACAATCTTAATGAAAATTTTTGTATATTTCTGAGAATACTTTTGTCTATGTTTCAAATTTATCTACAAAAATGTGGAATTTCTTTTTTTTTTTGGCCAGAAGATGGATCACGGATACGTGTTTATTTGTTATTCTTTTTTTGTTTCTTTTGTTTTCCGTTTTCCTAAGGGATAATCGTAACGAACCAATGGTCCTAGAAGATCAGAAGAGGGCTAACTAAAACAAAAATCAAAACTTCTGGTGCCCGATTTGAGTAACTAAAAACATTGTCGGGCAGCAACCCACATCCACCACCCTTTCCTCCAAAGTCATCCAATAAAAATTTTGAGATAGCCATTTGATTTAGTATAGTTGAACGGTCCAATAGCTATGCCTTTGGGGATGAAATGACCCTCTGTAGTCTCTGGGGAAAGGGCTGTAAATTAAGCAATTTGCCCATTGTTCACTTAAGGTATTTGTTATTGGTAAATACACAGACATTTTTTGGGAAGTAATTTTCTTCGGGGAAGATTTTTCACGGACATAATGTTTTGTGGAGGGAAGTTACATGGGGAGGGAAGGGAAGGAGATTTCCTGGCATGATTTAAAAAACGGTTAGAAATTAAATTAAAAAACCAAGTTTTTTTCAATTGAAAGTAAGGAAACACATTAAAACTTAAACGAACAGAAATCATTCCGTATATGAAGGGGGCTGCCACTTTCTTGATTCTTGCTCTTTACGCTAAAGCTTGACTTGTTGTAACAATTCTTTAAGAAATAGTGCTCAGCCCAAGGTGGCTGAATTTGAATGAAGTATTAAAAAAAAAAATTGACAAAACGTCAAGCTTTAGCCTAAGAGATAGGGCTGATGAAGGGGTAGCCCCCTCATATATGGAAAAGTTCCGATATTATATAATTACAATCTTGAGCATTCCAAAATTTTGACAGTATTAAAGTTTAAAATAGTCTTATTTAACCGGAAGCTAAAAAATTATACTAAAAATATGGAATTGATATTACTAGCAACATATTTTATAGTTTCTGCATTGAGTCTATTTAAGGAACTTCTTTACTTGGAAATGTGTTTACTTAGTGACATTTCTAATTTCCGAAATTGGCTTCTGAGCTTCCAAAATCGGCAGAGGAAAAACCTGTTCCAAAGATCTCTCCCAATTTATTAGAATTACGCTGTTATAGCGGTTGATGATAAATGGCGGTGCATTAGTCCATTCCGCCTTTTTCAATGCATGTTTCAGTCAAGCACTTTTATCTACGTTGATGTAAAAACGGCACCTCTGTTCTACGATCGAAGGCTATTGTCCGGATTAAAGAAAACATTTAATACCTACCATATAACATTACAAGCAGGCATGATTAATTTTATAATGGAAATAGAGAAATTAAATATTTAGGAACCAACAACATGACAATCTTATGCTGAACTAAAGCCCGCGAACAAAGATTACACTTCAGTATTACTACTAATTGTGAGTGTTCATGCTTCTGTGTGGAAGATCTGAAAAAAAAATAATTCAACGGTAAAGACCTTGTCTTAAGTTTAACCAGATATAAAAGATCAAATGGTCAAGTGATCTTAACTTTGAACATCACACCTCCAAGCTTGACTTGAAAGCTTACAATTTTTATTTATAGCGGTATATTCTGACCTCCAAAAAATTTCGCCAAAAATTTGATTAGGTCTTATCTATCCCTGATCTTTGTTTCCCATTCACTTGCTTATTCATTCCCTACAGAGTGCAATGCAATCCTCTTTTCAAAGGTCAGACGTTTGTACCTTACCATAAATTAGAGACTAAGAAATATTTAAGATGCCATTTATGATAACTGTCTAGAAAAGTTGATTTTCTTGATGGAACTGAAGTTAAGAAGCGGAGTTTCACTAATATCAAAGGGGATTCTAAAAGAAAAATAAAAACTCGGATGAGGTATAGTGTAGGAAGTATGGCTAGCGTTTGATTTGAGGGAATGTTGTGTCACATACTAACTTGTCACTGTGAGGTCACAAGTCACTGGACTTGGATGGGTCAAACTCCGAGTAGCTATAATAAGAACGGCTGTAAATAACAGCTGTAAAGAATGGTTCTAATGAGAAACCTCTCATGAAACTAAATTGTTACGAAAGGAGTAAGAGTCCCAATCGCGGTATAACCTCGGTGCATCCCCGGGTTTACCATGGTTATTGCTGATTATGGTGGAATAAATTGTGCAGCATAGATGTTCTAGTACTGAATCCAACAGGTTCAAATCAAAGAAACTACTATCAACTGAGCAGAAAAAATATTAACTAAAAATAGGTGAGGCAAAAGTGATCGCCCTGTAGGGAAGAGAGAGAAATACAAAAGAGAATGTTAAACTCTCTCTTGACCAAGCAGTGCACTGCAAATTCAAGCTTCAGATGGGATTCCCCTTAGAAATTATGCTTGGAAAAAACTCTTTTCTTTCAACCATATTTTCTTGCAGCTTCTCAAGACATGACTCTACGAAAAATGCAAAAAACCCCTGAATAAGTATCCCAGTGCTACTCTCCAACTATTATAAGAAAAAATTGCATTCCATCCCGAGAGTAAAGTTCTCGTCAGGCCCGTTATGTGACTTTCCAGTTTTTCCAAAATTCCACATGGTTGTTAGTGAGAAGTTTTCGACACGGTAATCAAAGTCAAACCATCTATTATTTAAAGCAACAACGAAAACGGAAAAATCTTGTTGTACTGCTGCAGAATAAATTAGTTCTAGTTTTTGATTTGAAGCCTGCACGCAAATATTACAAAAGCTATATGATATCAACGATGAAAAGATAACTATCGACTAAGCTATTGTTTAAATATTAGAGATTCCCGTGATTACAGATTGTTGATCTCATTAGATGTGTCTGGCTGATAGTCTAATTCACACATGGTAGCATACATACTAACTTAAAAAAACAAATACCTGCATATCTTCAGCCGTATCCCTTGGGTATGGTTGTGTATCTTCAACCATACCCACTTGAAGATCTCCTAACAACCAACTTGAACATCTACACCAGTTATTGCAAAGACTATCTTCAGTTCTTGTATGTTAAATAGCCAGCCAGCGAGAATTGAGTTTAGTTCCTTACTGATCGTCACAATTCACCTTTTTTTTAATTTATTTTGAACAATAAAAATTACTAGTTTAAGCCGTACTTTGATATTAGTTCCATAAAAAATATGTTCACATCATAATAATTCCGGAATAAGTGCTTGAACTTCCGTTTTTAGATTTATAATACCTTTCTGATCATGACGACGGATATTACTAATGGAGGAAAGCTGTGAAAAGCTGATGAAAACGAAAAGGAAAGACGGAGTCGTCAATACTTTCTTGCAGACTACAGTGATTTAAGACAGCTTTTATTAATCTGCCTTTATTTACTCATCGTGATGAAACAATAAGTAAAAAGAAAAATCAGTAAACAAAAAAAAAAAAGATTTATTTACTCGTTGGGATCAATCTAGAAGCAAACAAACAAAAATATGCTAAAATATGTCTTTTGAGAGTTGTTGCATAACACACGAGAAAAGTGAAGATAAAGGAAGAAAACGTCAATCCGTAATAACCAGGAAATTACGCAAATATTTTGGCTCAGATGTCCACTCGGCCAAGCAGAGTGTCACCTTTTTATTGCTGATTTGACTGGATAACTATATTAATTTCTTTTTCAAGCTTAACTTTTGGTTTGTTTTACCTATTTTATTATGTTCAATTTTATTGTTTCTGCACTTAAGAGGGCTGACCGCGTATCTCAGTCAAAATAGTTAGATAATTGTTTGGTTTTTGCTTCTTGAAAATAATTTAAGTCTATTTATTAAGTTTTTTATATTAGGCCTACATTTTCACACCAGAATCTGTTTTTACTTCGAAATCGTGCATTTTGATACTCTTAAATTATTCTATAGTATCGGTGGATATGAATATTTTTAAAATGACGCTGTTCATGGAGCAAAAGCTACCGCAAATTTTTATAAATAAACCTGTTATTTAAGAGTTTCCAAAAGCTTAAGAAATGTGTAAATCAATAACAAATCGAACAGCGTCTTATTATGACAAGACCCCAAATACCTCCAGTGAAAATACAAGTTGATTTCTCATGCGAATTAACTCTCTGTTGTAGGCATATTAATTACTTCTTTAATAATCATTTTGATTAGTCAAAAGGGAGATTTTATTATGAAATGTTTTTCCTTTTGTGATATCAATCCAAAATAATTGCTGTTAAGGTTTTAGTATATAAAGCCCTTATTTTATCTTCCCTTAGAATTGTCATTCTACAACACGATTCCAGTACTAAAATTGCTTTTAGCCAAATTTGGAGATAAGAAATTTTCCACTGCTCCACATGAACTCGTAAATTGAACCTCTGGTAAAGAAAACTCGGGTGGGAGGTAAGCTACTTGCTAATGTACAAAGACAACAAAGACAAGAATACAAAGACAATTGTAAAAAAAGCTAACGGCGCAATCCAAATGCTAAAAACACTGAAAAAATTTCGAGTTCCTAAGGACAAGCTGAAACTAATATTTCACACTTTCATCCGCCCCTTAGTTGAATATGCTTGTCCGGTTTGGCACTTTGCCCTTACCCAGGATGAAATTGATAAAATAGAACGACTTCAGAAGAGATCACTGCAAATCATTTATGGCGGTTCCCCTCTACCTTACTCCTTTTACCTCAAGGAATTTAAACTTGAATCCCTTTCTTCCCGCCGAGGAAAATTATGCCAAAAATTTGGCTCCTCCCTCCTTCAAAATCCCATCTACCGATCATTCCTTCCCCCACCTTTTGTCCCTATAAGATCTTGTCCCCCCAGGGAAGTGGCTGAGAAGGTTCCGAAACTAACCCCAGTCCACTGTAACACCATGCGCTACAGTAAAAGCTTTGTGCCAAGCTTTGTCAAATATTACAATGATCTCTAGTGTTTTTATTGTTTAGTTTATATTATACTAACGAAGTTTTATCAGATAATTTTATTCTCCATCTCAAGTGTTTTTATCCTTTAGTTTATTTATTGACGAAGTTTTATCAGACAACTTTATTTTGCTAATTATGACTAAGAGACATCATATTTGGGCTTTGCCCACGAGAGCTATGTCTTGTTTTTGAATTAAATGAATTTGAATTTGAATTAATGTGCCAGTCACCGTTTAGTCGTTTCACGTGCTGAGAAAGGACTAACCTAACCTTTGTAGATAAGGTCAAAGAGTATGGGTAACTGACAAGAGTGGAAACTGGTGCTGGTGTCGATAACAAAACTCATCAACATCATCTATCATTTTGCTTACCTTGGCATTTTCAAGCTTAGTAATCATTTTCCTGTCAAAACTGAGGTCAGAATTCTATTATGATACTAATTTTTCTAGTTACAACAATTAAATTATTTTTTCTTTTATTGTTATACTGAAAAAAAAAATGTAAAGAAACACCAAACGGTAGACGGTGTCAATATTTCTTCGTAGACACTAGCGCTAGTTCCCCACTCTTAAACGTTACCCATGCTCTTCGGATGAGATTTTAAAAGCTGTAGTTACTTCTGGCAGAAAGACTCTTAGAGAGTGGGAGAGCAAATTCCAGAAGTCCAATTCCAATGATGGATCCAAGGAACCCCCCATGGATCATTCTAGCTCTTTTTAGAAGTTCAAAAAGAAAGACTTATTTGTAGAAGGCATTTAAGTGTTCTAATTCTCATCATCATTTTGAAATAAAATATAGAAATTTATCGAACTCCTTAATTCATGAAGAAAAGTATATCTATTACTCCCAGATGTTCTTCAAATTCGGCAAGAATATGAGAAAAACTGGATACTTACAAACACACTTCTTTATCTCAATTCCAAAAGTAATAACCTGTCAAATAAACTAATTTTAATAGTAAGGTCAGAATGGAGGAAAAGATCTGTTAAAATATTATGCATCACCAATCTGTGTACCGTCATTATATAACACCCACGTGTGCACTGTCATTACGTAAGATCCCCGTGTGCCCCCCGTCATTACATAACAACCACGTGTGCTCCTCTGCAGTTACAAGTGGGAGTTCCCCATGGGTCTCCCACGTCTAGCATGTCACGCGAGATTGTGTCATTCCCAATAAATCCATTAAGTCATGTAAGATTACGTCACCCTCAATAAATCTATGAAGTCACGCAAGATTGCATCATCCCTTAACATAAGTAAGTAATCCCTATTACGTAACATGCACCTTTATCTCTTATTTCTCTGTGACGTAACAAGCATCTGCTGGCTCACGTGGAATGACGGGCTCTCGTAGAATCCAGGGATAGGAGTCCGTTTAAAAGCAAGGATTGGTTTAAAAGCAGGGATAGGGCTCTCATGGATTTCGTTGAAGGGATAATACTAAAGTGGTCAGTTAGTTCTTTTTTAAATTGTCTATAAGAATGATATTTAGCAATTTCCTTTCAAGCCTTAAAAAAGGATGTTTTCTCGTATCTTAGTAAAACAGTAGTATTTCGAAACTTAGCAATTTGTATTTTTTTCCGTTACAAATACTTCACTTTATATTAAAATATTTTTGCTTAATTAGATGGTTACCACAGTACTTCCTGCTTTAGCAAGAGTTGTCCCCGACTCTGAATGTTTTACTTTTGAAACATTGAATTTCAAGTATTTGAATATGCTTTTTATTCTGCCATTATTTATGGGCCATTCTGTACATAAAGCCTCACTTGGTTTCTTTGTGGTTATTTTTTTTTGTTATGGCCAAATATCATGCCATGTCTGATTTCAAGGATATCCATTTTTGAGATTCATCCTGGTTATACTGTTTTCTCTCTTTTTCATTTCGCCTTGAAGGCAATGAATTTCTCATTTCAAACCCTTTTCTAACATGCATCTGTTCTTTTAGTTTGACTCACAATGGCTTAAACATTTATATCAGTATTTTTACTTAAACTAGATTTAAAGTTGTATTTGAAACTATTAATTTGAGTTTAAATTCAATCCCTATTAATAATGCAATTTAATTTGGTAATGTGGTAGATTTAATATTTATCTTCCGGGGTTAGAAATGCCTTGGGTAAACTATCCACAAAATTTTTTTTTTGTTACCGCAGATTTCACTTAAACAAAACATATTACATTTTCTTTAACTTAATGAATGCTGTTTAGGTTGTAAGTAATTTATTTATACAAAATAGGCCTTGGATATAAGTGACATGATCTCACTCGTCAGTCTTTAATTTGGTTGTTGAATTCTCACTAATTACTGCTTGCTACTGACGCTGATTTTGAACCATTTCAAACTTTAGGTCCTGGGTACAACGAAATTTGTCTTGGGATTTGCTAACAACAGTAGTATGCGCCTTCTGGATTTGCTTGCGCCCCTAGGAATTTCTATGTTATTCTATAGAAGCTCTACACCTTTTCAAAGAGAGTGAGTATCCTCTCACATGGCCTTATACTTCTACTACTTTATGTTCCATCTCGTGCTAGTTGGAAATTGCATAATAGGTTATGAAGGACAAGTTTTCTGGACATAATTTACGTAGACTAGATTTCTACTTCATGATATATATATATATATATTGTATACATGTCTTTTAGGGTAAATCCGTGTCAGAAAACCGGTGCGTCTTGTTTAGGTGCCAATATATTCAATTATTTTTTGTATATATTCAAGTTTCAGATTAGAATTTTCTACAGTTTGAATAGTTCATTCATTCTAGCAGTATCAATATTTTTTGCAATCATTTACATTGATAGAGATATGGAATATTCTAAGCGACTTCTGGTGAGTAAAATTTTCTCATTATTATAATAAAAAGAAATTTATTTTTTTTGTCTCTTCATTAAGTTAGGGAAGGAATTTCCTTTACCTTCCTTTCTTACGCTTTTTTTTCACTGTGTTGTTAGCTCTTTTAAAAAGCATTTCGCTAAATATTCAAAACAGGGTCCGTCAGTTTCGCTGTAATAAAAAAAGAAATCTATTTTTGTTTCGTCATTAAGTGGCTTTTTCAAAATTGAGTTATGAATTAACTTACGAACTATGCCTGAACTGGGCACTTTAATTGTTACGAACTGGGCACTTTAATTTTTGATATGGAAGAAGAAAAAAGTTCTTCGTTTTCAATGATTTATTTAGTCCAGGTTAACTGCTTGTGTCATTTTTTCAACTTTTGGGGGTTTAGTACTGTGATATTCGTAATTTAGGTATATAAGTTTTAAAAGCTTTGCATATAAAAAAAAATAAATATAATCGTCAACTTTTCGTGTTTGATACTATGGAATTGAAGGCCCAATGCCTTCTGTTAATATTCTGAATAAGTAAGAATTGAGCTAGCTAATTAAATTGCGTCATTTTTTCAACTTTTGGGGGTTTGATAGTGATATTGAAGGGGCAGTACCCTCCCGTAAGCTAAATAGTTTGAAAACTGAAAATGATTTTTATTTTAGAATGCCGTTGATCAATCATCGCAGCAAAAACGTGCAAAATTGAATGAAGCCCAGGACAACGCCGAGACAGGAGTAATCGAACCATTAAATTCGATCAAGCCAAGTGCCAGCTCTATACAGACCACTATGCAACCTGGTAGAAAATTTAAGAGGGAATGGATGCTTTCATATAATGCATCAGCCTCATCTGGTCAAGATCGGGAGGACACTCCTCTTCATGCTTTGCCAGGGACTTCAGATGTACAAGTGCAGTCAGAATTTGTAAATGTATATATTTTTTTTCTTTCCATATTTTTGAAAATAAGGCAAATTTTCTCAAGCGCGTAACTTTTGATGAGTAAAACTAAACTTAAATTTGTTTCTAAACTATTCTATAATAATCCTATTTCATTTTCTTTCATTACCATTAACCAAATTAGCAGTATATAAAAGAGTGGTTATAACACAGAAGTAGCAACTAGCTTATCATACTTTTCTATAGATTTATAAAACCTTACCTGTAATTTCTCTTTTAAGCAAGATGTTGTCTAATGCAAAAATCCATTATTTCATTAAACAAACTATATAAACAAAAAACTACTATTTCACAGTTGACGGTTGAACAAACGTTCTTAAACTAAGATATGTTTTGCAGTTAGCTTTGCGTCTATTTAATCCTTTATCAAAATAACCCATCGGAAAATTTGAATGTTAATCTGACAGGTATAATTCGAATGTTAATCGCTCGTTACAAAGTGGGTTTCAAATAACCGGATGTTTTTATCTTAGATGAAGAGATATTAACACAGGAAAAAGGATTCTTAATAATTTAAAATGTGACAACGAAGTGTTATCAAAAACATTATTTGGGCGAGACCGTTTTGGACATTTCGGCGAAACAGTTAGAGACATTTTGAAAGATGATTTTAGAATATATTTTCGAAAATGATTTGAGGCTGAAACTCTAGGTTCGTTATAATACACAAGTTCTATTTGAACAGTGTTGTGAAGTCCTCTACCCCCAACTCGAAAGGGCTCCGATCCTCCTACCCCAAAGGAAGCTCCAGGTCCCCAAAGGTCCTCCCCGGGGCTCTAAAAAGGATCATCCAGCTCTCATTCAGGTAAACATACAACTAAAATGATCATGATTTTTTCAACTTTATGAAATAATGCTTATTTCACATAGAAAATAAAACCATTTTTCTACAGATTAATGAAATAGCACTGCCATTGGATGATGAAACATCAGAATTTACAGGACAAATACTATCACCGCCAATGGAGTTCAGAGACGAACCTACATTAGTTGTAGATAATATGGAATGGCAAGGGGGTTTTCTTAACGATGTTTTGGGGGACATAGCTAGCCTAGACGATTTAACTTGTGATATTGATATGATAGAGGATCCGGACTGGGTAGATAGATTTATGCATGAACATTTAGGCGATGTTACTAGTGCAACTGAACCGGGTCCTCGTAAAGAAATTACGTCGCAGGACAATACAGGCTGGTTTGATCAATTGTCCCCAAGCACCTTGGAATATGTACTAGGGGACCTCATGCCATCTCCAACCATTGCAGTTGAACAGACGGGGGGTATTGACAATTCTATGTCACCCCCCACCATTTCGCTTAATGATACAGCAACAACAATGCAAATTGTTGGGCCTAATTCTTCCGGGGACATTTTTGATGACAACTTTACTTTTCGTGAATTGGATCCTGTACAAATAGGTGCAGGACATGAAAATAGTGCTATGTCCTCGGAATTACGTGAATTTTATTTGTTAGAGTCTGCTCTAAGTCACTTACAAACATATAGGGTAGATTTTAACCCTCCCGAGGAAAACGCGATTGACGGAAGCATTATTTTAACAGGCCCTGTAAATGTTCTCCATAGCTACATCGACAGAATTC
>JAQQPU010028639.1:0-10458 GCA_029168905.1 Artemia sp. Kazakhstan ARC1039
ATCTGTGTGTGTGTGTGTGTGTGTGTGTGTGTGTGTGTGTGTGTGTGTGTGTGTGTGTGTGTGTGTGTGTGTGTGTGTGTGTGTGTGTGTGTGTGTGTGTGTGTTTGTGTGTGTGTTTGTGTGTGTGTGAGTTTTGTGTGTCTGTTTGTGTGTGACATTTTGAAGATGTTTCAAAGTTCATTTTAGATTTTTTTTTTTCGTTGAAATGTAAGAGTTGGAATATTTCAGTAGTGTTTTGTCCTGGTTTACCTTGTCACTGTTACATTTTCTTGGTGTTTCAAAGTTCATTTTGGATTTTTTTTTTCATTGAAATGTAAGAGTTGGAATATTTCAGTAGTGTTTTGTCGTGGTTTACCTTGTCACTGTTACATTCTGAAGATGTTTCAAAGTTCATTTTGGACTTTTTTTCGTTAAAATGTAAGAGTTGGAATATTTCAGTAGTGTTTTGTCAGGGTTTACCATGTCACTGTTACATTCTGAAGATGTTTCAAAAATCATTTTGGATTTCTTTTGTTTAAATGCAATAGTTGGAATATTTCAATAGTGTTTTGTCGTGGTTTACCTTGTCTCTGTTTCATTCTTAAGATATTTCAAAGTTCATTTTGGATGTTTTTCATTGAAATGTACGAGTTGGAATATTTCAGTAATGTTCTGTCATGGTTTACCTTGTCACTGTTAAACTCTCTTGATGTTTCAAAGTTCATTTTGGATTATTTTTCATTGAAATATAAGAGTTGGAATATTTCAGTAGTGTTTTGTCGTGGTTTACCTTGTCACTGTTACATTATCTTGATGTTTCAAAGTTCAATTTGGATTTTGTTTTCGTTGAAATGTAAGAGTTTGAATATTTCAGTAGTGTTTCGTCGTGGTTTACCTTGTCACTGTTACATTATCTTGATGTTTCAAAGTTCAATTTGGGTTATTTTTTTTTCGTTGAAATGTAAGATTTGGTATATTTCAGTAGTGTTTCGTCGTGGTTATCTTATCACTGCTACATTCTGAAGATGTTTCAAAGTTCATTTTGTATTTTTTTCGTCGAAATGTAAGAGTTGCAATATTTCAGTAGTGTTTTGTCGTGGATTACCTTGTCACTGTTACATTCTGAAAATGTTTCAAAGTTAATTTTGGATTTTTTTCGTTGAAATGTAGAAGTTGGATTATTTCAGTAGTGTTCTGTAATGGTTTACCTTGTCACTGTAAACGCTCTTGAGGTTTCAAAGTTCATTTTGAATTTTTTTTTTAATTGAAATAAAAGAGTTGGAATCTTTCAGTAGTGTTTTGTCGTGGTTTACCTTGTCACTGTTACATTCTCTTGATGTTTCAGAGTTCAATTTGGATTTTTTTCGTTGAAATATAAGAGTTGGAATATTTCAGTAGTGTTTCGTCGTGGTTTACCTTATCATTGTTACATTCTGAAGATGTTTCAAAGTTTATTTTGTATTTTTTTCGTTGAAATGAAAGATTTGGAATATTTCAGTAGTGTTTTGTCGTGGATTACCTTGTCACTGTTACATTCTGAAGATGTTTCAAAGTTCATTTTGGATTTTTTTCGTTGAAATGTAAGAGTTGCGATATTTCAGTAGTGTTTCGTCGTGGTTTACCTTATCACTGCTACATTCTGAAGATGTTTCAAAGTTCATTTTGTATTTTTTTCGTCGAAATGTAAGAGTTGCAATATTTCAGTAGTGTTTTGTCGTGGATTACCTTGTCACTGTTACATTCTGAAAATGTTTCAAAGTTCATTTTGGATTTTTTTCGTTGAAATGTAAGAGTTGGAATATTTCAGTAGTGTTCTGTAATGGTTTATCTTGTCACTGTAAACGCTCTTGAGGTTTCAAAGTTCATTTTGATTTTTTTTTCATTGAAATAAAAGAGTTGGAATCTTTCAGTAGTGTTTTGTCGTGGTTTACCTTGTCACTGTTACATTCTCTTGATGTTTCAGAGTTCAATTTGGATTTTTTTCGTATATAATAAAAAAAAAATGTATCTCTCAATAGGAGTTAGCATTCCCTCAGATGGTTTACCATTTTCGTTTCTGTCAACGCCTATAATCATACCATAATGAAGAATCATGTTTAACATTAAAACATCCATTGCAGTTCGAATAGCTCATCGTCAGAGTTTTTATACCCGTTTTCAAGGTCAAACATAAAAAAACCACGCCTAACACATTGCCATAGAATTTCGTAACAACCAAGTTAGTTTACCCATAACATGAAAAGAACCATCGATGCATGAATACAGCACACGAATTTTCATGGTAGGCTGATTCTAATTAGAACATAAAAAACCAACCACAGATATGACTTTTTAGACGTGGTGATTTTTTTTATGATACATGTTAATGACTGCCCCCGTTGTAACTGTTATAGCTACATTGGCTACCTGCCCTCCTGAAACTGTTATAGCTACATTAGCTATCTGTCTGCTCGGAACTGTTATAGCTACATTGGCTATCTGTCTGCTCGGAACTGTTATAGCTACATTGGCTATCTGTCTGCTCGGAACTGTTATAGCTACATTGGCTATCTGCCTGCTCGGAACTGTTATAGCTACACTACTGACAAGAGTAAAGTCGTTAACATAATCCTCCCCAGTAGGGTCTGATTCCCCTGAAAAGGGCTGCTAAACTAAAAAAAAATCAGTTAAAAAAAGGAAAAAATACTTAGGTTTTCATTTGATAATTTCACTTATTTTTCAATATTAAACCTTTTTGTTAAGCCTCTGTCTTCACAAAATTATAATAGCATAGAAATAAAAAGATTGCTATGCCTACTGATGGATTAAAATACCTTCATCATCTTGATGTTTCACAAACCAATCTGCAGCATCGTAAAAATGGGCTAAATGTTCTGAAGATGAAAGAGTTATATTATCTGCATAGCCTATACCACGAAAAATGACCGCTGTCACTCTGGCTCTGGATCGCTGAATCCTTTTACCCTTCTCCGACAGTGATTGACCTTTTTGTAAATCAACTAATAGATCTCGAGTGAGCCGTCTCCAAGAATTACAATCCCCGAGTCCATGAAAAATCTTATTACCCTGCAAAAGCAAGTTTTATTAGTTTTTAATCAAAAACGTGAAGAGTGTATCTACATTTGTACTTTTGGACAAAAGGGATAACTTGAAAAACGGGGGAAAGAGGGAGGGATGTGCAACAGCTTCAAATGATCCTGTTTTTTAATATAAAATTAATTTTTGATGTTTTTCCACAATAATAAAAACAGATGGTGGGCAAAAAACCGTGCATATGCAACAACTTTAAATGGTTGTACTATTCCTGTGATAACAGCCGTTCTCATGGCACTTCTCAATACCTGAGCAGAACTACGGTCCTCTCCCTAATAGGATATCAGATAGATGTGCTGGTAGTAGACGGGGCGTGAGGAAAAACGATGACACCCAAGTCTCAAGTTAATACTGAAGATTCACTTTTAATATGAAAATACTTTAACAAAAATTAGTTGGGAATTCCACAAAAGCAAGCTATCTACGCAAAAAATTAGTAAGGTTTAAATTGAAAAAACAAAATGCCAATGAAGTAAATATTATAAATCTTATATCTTCAGCAAGTAGAGGGTATATGCCACTCCACTCGGAGGGACAGAGGTAGTCTTATGAAAATGAAGTTAAAAAGGGTACACATAAGGCCTTTTAAATTTAGTAATAAGTTCCAATAAGTTAAAAGTTCCCAAAAAATTAGTGTAAAGAGCGAGGTATTGAGGAGGGGGCGGACCCCCATATATGTAATGGTTTCTTTTAGTTTTAAGTTTTATAGTTATTCCTTGCTTTGAGTTGAGAAAACTTGTTTTTTGTTTAATTTTTAATCATTTTTTAAATAGTGCTGGGAATTCCGGCTTCTCCTTCATGGAAATTCCCTTCCCCCGAAAAGCTTTTCTCCATAAAAAAAATCATCCCCCCCCCAATGAGTGATCAATAGTGGTGACGCCACTATTGATCACTGTTGAATCGCAAAAAAATTATATACTTGTCGTTCAAGGTTACGGACTATACACTTCCTGTACAGTCTTCGGCAGCGGCGATTCCGGTAGTGTACTTTACATTTTGTGAAACACCCTTTTCGAGGGAGTCCAGGCTGTTACTCGAGATTCCCGTAATTTTGTTTTCAAACAAACTTTTACTGTTAAGACTAATCGAAATAATAGTCACCCTTCCCAAAACAGAAACAAATGACAATTTTTCTCAATAGACAGTTAATTGTTTTTTTATTATTATTATTTTTGGTTATTACTATGGGCCATTGTTTATTAGATTACAGTATATCATGGTTGTACAGGTAGCTGCAACCTAGTAAGGAATATTAAGTTAATTTCATGGTTGGAATTTGCAGCTGCAATTACTTGAGGACGGAAAACGGTCCATAGTTGGGAAAAAAAACGCGTTTAAGAAACTGGCAACGGAGAAAAATGTATTCAAAAGTTTTTTCACTAACGGACATGTCATATTGGTGATTTATAGAAATCAAAATTAAGATCTGAAAAGATCTTTGCTACTTAATGGTATCAAAACAGGAAGAAACAGAAGTAGCCAAAAAAGAAACAATATACATATGAACAAGCCAGTTGCAAGGGATAATATCTAGTATAATAATTATGGCTTAAGCGATATCAGCAACCTATCACGGTCAGTAGTATCAAAAATTGAGAATGTGCTTAAAAAAACAGCTTGGTGAGAAAAACTTTTCTAGCTAAATAAAAAAATTTTATTGTAGTACCAATTTATTGGAATTTCAACAAATAGCCTGAAACCCCTAAAAAATGACAGTGAAAAAAAAAATCGAAATCAAAAGCACACAATCGGAATCACCACTGCTGATGACTGTGCAGGAAACTTGCAGCCCCCACCCTAAACGACAAGCTAAATCAATTTTTTGCATAGGTAGTACTGATAAGCTATTCTATCTGTTTCTCTTCGTCACCACTAGTGGGGAGCTTGAACAACATAGAGAGCTGATTAAGGACTTACTTGAAATGAAGCTGCAATATCTAGTGCCTTGTAATTAATGAAACACAATAGTCAAAATATAATGCAATTTTTGACTAAAAACAGCAACTTCATATACAAGATGATATAAAACATGCATCTCGTTTTGAGACAAGCGTTGTGGTATCATAATTAATTGATTCTATTTCCTGATTGTAAGGGGCCTGCTTAACATAAGAGAACAATTTATAAGGCTATCAAATAGTCTTTTGCCACCCATGAAATCAGGATTTTACCACTTGGTTATAACTTCATAAGAAATTCAAGTAACCTTGTTTTCAGAAAATTACTAATTTTTCAAAATCCCAAAAATATTTGCTTATATCACGAGCCAGTGTGTTTGAAACAGTTTTCCAAAAATACGGAAACTGCAAAACATTAATTTTTTTATTTTCACATAGCAAGCTGATGACGCTCAATTCTTGCAAAATAAAGGCGGGAAAGGAACTGAATAGACAAAAAAAAAGTTTTCATGCAGAACAGTTTTGTCCTGTGTTTAATTTTTACGATTGCAAGGACTTAGTTTGACTGAATAGCTTAGAAAAGAAAACTGCTTAAAAATTTGACACAAGATATCACTCAATCAAATAGAATACATTTAAACTTGTGCATTTATATAATTATCAGCTCTTAAACAGACTCGCCGCATATATCACCGATACCAGCATTAAACATAAGCAAAAATAGTAATTGAGATTAGTATGCTTATAACAGAAACTGAAGAGTATCGTAATTTCTCAGGTGGTGTAGACCAATCGAGGGTTGGACTTCCCTTAAACCCTATACTACGTGATTCAGACTTGCATGCATATGTAAGCTTCGGTAAGGATATACAACACGCAAAATCAAAACAGGATTTCAGATGTCACAGCTAGGTCCTCTGCTAGGGTATTAAAACACATTGAAGATATTACCAATCGTTTTCATATAGGACGGTATGCAATTCAAAGGGCTGAGGAGATTTTTCAAAAATATCGAGATGAAACCATAAATAATACAAAGCCAAAACAAAGTTTCAGAGGTAAAAAAGTTTATGCTGTGGCTGCAGCTTGTTTTCACAAAGCATGCATAGAAGAGAGTATTCCGATTTCCCCAAAACAGTTAGAAGCTCAAACAGGTGTAAAAAAAAGGGATATTATGAAAATTGGAAGTTCTTTTGAAAACGGCTTAGGATTTTTTCATCCAAAGGCTTACATCAATGAATTTTGTACTAGAATGAGTTTTGAAAAGGGTGTACACAACAAACTAGTACGGCTTGCAGACACTATAGCTAGTAACATATATGATTCAAGCACTGCCGCTGGACGAGAGGCACGTACCGTTGTTGCAACCAGTATACTGATTGCAGCTTCCCATTTAAATTTGAAAATTGCGAAGAATAAAATCCAGAAATTTACATTGGTTTCTACAGCTGCAATCAGCGCTTGTGAAAGGGACGTAATGAAATACGCTGATTGTTTGCGTGGGGAATGTAAGGCTATAAACTGCAAGGTCTGTGAGAGAATAAAAATACAACGTCTAAAACCAGATGCTGAATATGAGCTTAGAAAAAATAACGATGATGAAAGTCGGCATAAAATACTGATTGAGCTCGTCTCTGGTGAAAATAGAGATCAATGTGAGTCCACTGACACTCTAATACCCGCACTTCAACCCGTGTCTGAGAACTCTCAACTCAAAACTTACCCTGAATTTACCTTTCAAGACATAGAGATAGCTCAGCAAAAAATGTCCTATAGCAACTCGAGTGAACAAGAGCTAGTTATTAGCAATGAAAAATCCAATATCTGGAATCAGGCAACAGAGCCTGATGCCCAGAGATGTTTATCTGAAGAAGTTGGTAACAACACAAGCTTCGCTGAAAATCTGTTCGGCCCTATAAATGGTCAAAATTGTGCCAGCTTGGCTGAAGCACAACTAATCGAGGATCTATGTCTAGAGAATGACACTTTTCAAAGGTATCAGCATAGCATTAGCTTTCCTGACTTTAAAACATATGTTAATCGTTTCCAAAATAGCGTTAACCCCATGCCAAAATGGCTATATACTTATGATTAATTAAAAAGAACTTAAAACGAACAGAAATTAAATAAACAATCAATGCGAACAAACATACAATATATATTAATGTAAATGAATAAATAAATCTTAAAACAAGTGAAACTTAAATTGAATATGCAAATCAAGTTTGAATCGAATAAAAATAATTACAAACAAGAGTTTGGGTATCGCCTCACTGCAGAAGCCTAAAACCTACTGCGTCATTGGCGCCTTACTGAAAACTATATGAGTCTTGAACAGTCTTGGAAAGTATAAACAAAATCAAATTGAATATTAGATATATAATGATATTAATTGTTGAAAGATCCATCAGTTCAATATTTTTTTTCACTGTAGTTTTTATTTTCATTTTCAATGCTGTAAGAACTGGAAAAGAATAAATTTGTAATATAAGAGTAATTCGTTTTCAGTGAAGCGCCAATGACGCAGAAGGCTTTAGGTTTTTGCAGTTAAAGAAGGGGGCAGTATCCAAATTTCGTTTGTAGTGAAACTGTCTTGACCAATCTTAGAAAGAACTAACAAATTAAACTGAATATTTGATGTATAATGATATTAATTGCTGAAAGCTCAGCAGTTCAAAATTTTTATGTAATTTTAATACTTATTTTGAATATTAAGTACAAAAGAAAACATTTGTAATATAATTCGTTTTCAGTAAAGCGCCAATGACGCAGTAGGTTTTAGACTTCTGAAGTGAGGCGATACCCAAACTCTTATTTGTAGTTATTTTTATTCGATTCAAACTTGATTTGCATATCAATTTAAGTTTCACTCGTTTTAAGATTTATTTATTCATTTACATTAATATATATTGTATGTTTGTTCGCATTGATTATTTATTTAATTTCTGTTCGTTTTAAGTTTCATTTATACTTTAATAGCAAACTATTTTTTTCCGTTTTAAGCTTGATTTTCATTTTCAATCTAAGTATTACTAGCTTTAAAATCTATTTATTCATTTATATTATTACTTGTTCTATGTTTTTTGCTATGATTGTTTATTTAATTTCTGTTCGTTTTGGGTTTCATTTATTCTTTAATAGTAATTTCTGGTCGTTTGAGTTTGAATTTTAACAGGTATTCATATCTCCTGAGCTTAAGTTTTAAAATGGCCTTTACTTTTCTTTGAAAAACTTATTTTTCGGAAAGTTTTTTTAAGTAATTTTTGTTCGTTTTTGATTGCAAAAAATTTCAAGTTTTTATTGCATGGGGGGGGGGGTTGCTTACTGTCCGATTATTCTTGACTTTAAAAAACGGATCTAGAACTTTCAATTTAAATTGAATGAGGCTTTTTTCAAAGTCTATACGATTACCTCTTTGATAAAAACCTTATATATGAACAATAGACAGCTTACACAACTTGTGGACAGCGATTGGCAACAATGAATGGACTGAAATAATAGCTCCAATAAGGGTGTTTTGACCATTTCACTTGCTGACACAAAGGGATCACGACTGTTTGGAATTGACCTTAATAGGATTTTGTGTGCCAAAGCAATTTTGCATCTATCACAGAGTATGTATTTTAACCTTATAATTGGATAATTATAATAGATTTACTATGTGTTCTTCCCATACAAAACTTTACCTTATTGAAGTCTTTGGGGTGGGGGCGGCGTAGTTGGCAGAAGGAAGAAAACTTTAGCGTAGACAGTAGGAGAGGGGGAGGGTGGGGTTGGAGACTCATCCAATACGGGGCGGAACTTCACTTATCTCCTCCGTTCCCGATTTAGGAGATTAGACAGACTCATTGGGCTGTAAAATGTTGGACCGTTTGAGATGTGGAAGACGTTAAAATACTCAAAAATACTTTATATTTTCAGTTATTGCAGAATTGATTTCATAGATCGTGGAATGGTGAGCCCCCTGGCCCATCATTTGGGTGAGCCTCAACTCATAATATGCAATTTTGATTAATTGTTCCGTGTTATGTGCATATATTATTCTATATATGTTATTTTGAGTTATTCTTTTATCGCATTGCGTTCATTTTTAAGGCTTGAGATAAAAACTGAAACCTTAGCGGAGACAGTGGTGGGAGGAAGTCTCCCCCCTCACATGCATAATTGAGCAGCCACAGAGAAAGTAAAACAAATGAAAATAATCTGTCTTTTGAAAATATCTTTTTTCAAAAGACACGAACAAAATCGTCTAAAGGAACCTGAAGTGCTATCTCTGACATTTCCGTTGATTCTTTATTCCCGTTACTTTCAGATGTAAAATTTAGAATATTATCGAATGGGTTTAGTCGTCCCCTCCCTGAATAATTCACCTTTGGAAAATTCCTCCCCCCTCAAAGAACATTTTCTTTTCCTGCTGATAATTCCCCCGCGTTAAATTCCACTCAGCAGAAATTTCCCAGCCGTGGAATGTGCTCCTCAAACATATTCCCCTCAGATAATTTCGGATATTCATAAAAATGGAAGCTAAGTAAAGAGCGTTACCTAAGTAAAGAGCCATAAGGGTTCTATGAATTAATATTTATTTATTTTTCCAGGGGCATTTTATGTGGAAGAGGTGATCGCATAAACTTTGGAACGGGGTTCATTGTACTACAAATTAAAATTTATAGCGCCCTTACACCAGGGGCGGATCCAGGATTTTTTTAGGGGGGTGCAAAATAGGTTGATCCGATAAACTGGCGTTAAGAGCATGTTTAATTAACATAATCTTGCGTTAATTAAGTAAATTACATTGCTTTAAACTACGTTAGGGAGGGGGGGGCTCTCCCCTCCCCTCGCTACTCCTCTGGATCCACCACTGCCTTACACTCTCTGTTTCTTTCCTTGTTAGGGAGGAGAGCAGATGCCTAATAGGTGTGTGTTAATACCAAAACATTCTAACTCTCATTGGACCTTCAGGTATAAACAGAATTAGTTCAAAGGAAGGGGTGGGGGAAAAGGGCGTGGGGGGGGATTTGCCCTTTGATCGATTTTGATTCGTAAGAGATGGACTAGAACTTCCAATTTCCAATTAAATGAACCCTCTCTGAAGTTTATACGAGAATCCCTTCCTGCCTCCGGGCCCTGGGGGGGTTTTGTCGACGCCAGAGTTTTGCTACTTAACCTTTCAACTATTTTTAACAAAAATTTTATCGGATGCATTTAGGGCGTGGAGGAGGGGGGGGGGCTAGTTGTCCTCCGATCTCTTTTGAGTCTTAAAAAGTGAACAAAAACTTTCAATTTCCAATCAAATGAGCCCTCTCTAAAGTTTATACGAGTATCCCTTCCGTAAAAATTAATATGAAGGATTCAGATAATCCTTAAATTACAACGCTTGCCCTGAGGACTGTGGGGGAGTTGTCATCCTCAAAGACCTAATTTCCAGACCTTAAAACTACGTTAATTTCCAATCGAATGAGCCTTTTTTGAAGTTTCTACGACAACGCCT
>JAQQPU010028640.1:0-10458 GCA_029168905.1 Artemia sp. Kazakhstan ARC1039
GTCTCACAACTTTATTTTTTAAAACAATAAAAAACTTTAGCGTAAAGAGCGAGGCGTTGAGGAGGGGACAGCCCCTTTCATATACAGAATAATTTCTGTTCGTTTTAAGTTTTAATGTCGCTCCTTACTTTCAGTTTAAAAAACTTGTTTTTTTTTATTTAATTCTCTTAATACAAGATCCTATCTCAGTCATACGGCTTCCAATGCTTTTTCTTAACAGTTATTATTGATTTTGTACCTGTGTATGAAAGATTAATGTTGACTATTAATAAGTATCTAAAAGTCGAATTATACGAGTTTAATCGAATGCTGGGCTGGTTTGGTTAGTATCATTAGCTAAAAGTACAAAGGAGGACCAATGAAGCTAATTTGTGGAATGATGATCCAATTAAGAGGAATTTGTACCAGGGGCGGATCCAGTATTTTATTTGGGGGGGGGGGCAAAATAGGTTGATCCGATAAGCTTGCGTTAGGAGCAAGTTTAATTAACGCAATATTGCGTTAATTAAGTTAATTACACTGCTTTAGACTACCTTATTACCAAGACTACCTTAAAGCTACTTATTATATCGTTCGCTATAGTTCGCTCATAGTTGTTCGCTAGTATCCGTCGATGGCAGTTTATAATGTTCGCGGATATTCGCGAATGACTCGCTTTTATTTTTGTTAGGTATTTGGTTTTAATTCTTGTAATTTTGGCTTTTATTCAATTTTATTCATCTTTTAATTTTTTGTTTTTTTTTGGTTTCATTTCACATTAACTTTCCGCGTTTGTTTTTGTTGTTTTTTTTCTTCGGCACTTTTCTTGAATACATTATTCCGTGTCGCGCTGAAGAAGAGAGGCGGTCCTCTCGAAATATTCGCTTTGTTTGTTTATTCAGTCTTCTCCTTTGGCCTTAAAAACCTCATTTTTTATCGTTTCCTTTTCTAATACAAGGAAGAGAGGAACTTGCCCCCTTCTTCCCCACTAGGTGGGGAGTAGGTAGTGAGAGTGGATAAAATAGGGAATTTTAAATCTCCAAATTGAGTTTCAAACAGTTCGTGGTAAAGAAAAGGAGTGACACAGCTCAATAGTAATCTAAACTCTAAAAAAAACGGAATTTTGATACCAAAAGATATATCAAAAGAATTGAAGTTTATGCTGATTTCAAATGTATAAGTGTCATTAAGTTTAATCTTACCCATCAAAGGTTAAAGCCTGAGAATGTTTACCTGGTTTTTGAACAAAGAGGTAAATACCCCCTAAAAGTCAAAGAATCTTAATGAAAATCACATCATCAAATTCAGGGTATCAGAGAACCCTACTATAGATGCTTCAGGCGCCTTTCTGAATAAATGTGGAATTTTGTATTTTTTGCCAGAAGAACGATCACAGATGTATGTTTTTTTCCCAGGGATGATCGTATTGACCCAGTGGTCCTAGAATATAGCGAGAGGACTCATTTAAACGGAAATAAAAGTTCCACTGCCCTTTTTAAATGACCAAAGTAGTATCACCACTCTGATTTCTTTGACACCCATACGGAAAACTCCTTTCTTCCCATTGTTTAACGGCACAAGAAGAAGATTTAACAGGGCATCCCTCTTTTGGCGACCAGGCGTCGTAATTCCATGCAAATTCCAACCCCTGGCAAAATTCCCAAAATTCCAGTTTTATTTTATACGATTTTTCAGACTATGGTTAGGATAATACACACGTTTTAATAATATGGGGAGCTCCTAGCTCCTCTTACTTGTTTCTAGCTGGCGATATTCCCGCCCAGGCAAGATTTGGCATTTCCAGGCAATATTTTGCATGTCCAGGCAAGATTTGGCAAGTCCAGGCAAGATTTGGCAAGTCCAGGCAAGAGTCCTGGGTGTTCAATTACATGAAATGTAGTCGGGATAATAAGGAAACAAACAAGGGAGCTCTTAACCCCTCGCACCTGCACAACGCAGTCACCTGTTCTATTAAAGGGAACACACTTGGCAAGACTCCATGACACGCCCCTCCGGACTCAAATGACGTCATATGACTTATCCCGTTTCAAACGGACAGCTCTAATATGCTTGACGCAATTTTATGTAATCCTGCGTTGGGAAACCCTGGGAGAACCCCTGCATGTAACTTAACGAAAGCTCACACCTTACGTAATGATTATGCAACACTGTCAAGTAATACTTTTTTTTTCATCCGAAACCCCCAAAGCGTTTTTTTCACTAACTTAATTGCAGCACACACTTTATGTCAGGTCAACATATCTTACACATGGACGGCGCATCCATCACTGCCAGATAATATCATTTTGACATTTTTCGCCCAAAAGCCTCAAGACATTTTCTTTTTGCGGCGTTTCATTTTTCGCTCGAGACACCTTTCACATTTTTTTCTTTTTCTTTTTCTATAGTTCTTTACCCCGCCAGGACTTAAAAGGTCATTCCCCTCCAATGGCATTGTGCCATAACTGGAAGGATTAAACTGTTATTCACAGTATTTTGTGTCTGGAACCATATTCTAAAATTAACCTATTGCATGACAGCTAAGATTCCCCATTTCTGGCAAACGCTAGAATTACTTATTACTCTCCCAGTATTATACGATCCACGAGACAATCTCTGTCAAGCTATTAATAGCAATACAGACTAAGGAACGGTTTAATTATGTAATCTCCTTAATCGTCCAAAACAATACATCTTAAAGACACAGACATGTAAATAAAAGGTTGTGTTATTTTAAACAAATTGACAAATAATTTTAAAACATATAAAAAAGGCAGCTACAAAACATGAAAAAAACATAAAAGGTGAAAAAGCCGTATCGTTAATATACGCAAAAAGAACCGTGTATTATAGAAAATCATGGGTCCTAGCATGCAACCCAGGGGGTAGGGGAGGGGGAGTGTAATTAGAGGTAGATTTAAAGCATTTTAAGAGATTTTAAAGACATTCCTCTTTTTCATTGAGCTAAATTTATGAATTTTTCACAATATTCTAACAATAGATTCCACCCTCTACCTAGCATTCATTTTCAGAGGGCGCCATTATAATAGACGCTATTCTTAGGCATTATTGAGGCTTATAAAGAATAAAATATAAACAATAACATGAGTAATTTAAGGAAACATGAGGGGAGAGGACTCCATGGGAGGAGGAGCGTCTGTCGGGGGGCCATTTTTTTCCCTACCCAGCTCAGAACTACATTTTTCATCTAGTCCTTTATGTTTATTTATATTTTCTTTTTTTGTTGAACAAAGTGGTAATTTTCAAGTGTTTAATTTTTAAATGTTTACTTTCTTTATTAGCCCACAGTGTGCTTCCCTCCACTAGGCTACCGGCCCGCTTGCTAGCTGCCTCCAAGGGAGGGTTCAGTCCACAGAACGGTTTGTCTCGGCCCAAAAGCAACACAGGGCACATTTTTTCAGCAAAAATATCAAAACACACAAAGGAGGGGAAATTCTTTTTCCCACCTATCCCGTGCAATGCGGGGGAGTTTGGTTGCTGTCTACTAATTTCGGGGGACGGAATCCGGACTTCAGATAGGCGATAAAGGAGCTCAAAAAACGGCCTTGGTCAAGATAACTTAAAAAGTAGTAATAATAGGGAAGTTATCATAGAATTTCTAGAATATGTCTGCCTCTGACATCAAATCATTCCTGTTTCTAGCACTTACCTAGCAAGATTCCCACCCTTGACAGGCTTCCTGGGATTCCAGGTGTTCTAATATTTCTTCTATATTGGCATGATTTCTAGCCATTTTTGATACATTATTTTTCTGGAAGATCCCCAGAACTTCCGTGACCATGTCTAATATGAATGACACTATTGTATCTCAAAACCTAGGCTAAAAGTACCCCATGGGCGAATCCCCCGAACACCGCACACACGCAGATGCCGCTTAAAAACGGTGGCGGCGCAAATCTTCACCAATGACACCTAATGGGAGAGGTTTGAAGATCATCTTGCGAGAAGGGTAGATACCCAAACAATTAAAAAGTACAAATATAGCCCAGAGAATGGCGCTGCCAAGCTATTTTCACAGTGGCACCAGCCCTCATAACCCCCTCAATCATCCGTTCGGTACCAGTCCTCGCCCCGAGGACCTTTTCAACCTTTTTCGCCCCGAAAAAGAGCTAAAGAATCCTATTTAAAACTATATTTTTCATAACAAAGAAGCCCCTCCCCTTTCTTTACTAGTGTTTGATGCTCTAAGCATTTCACCTAAACATGTTATACTATTACTGCCTCAGTGACACACCTCTGGCATCGCCCCATCTACCCAAAAACACTTTTCAGACATTTCTTGTTAAAAGTTTTGCTTCAATTCATTCATTTGGGTTTTCGCAGCCAATTCACGCCACATTACCAACCTGTACATAGTCATTTATTCAGGTTATAGCAATTAATTCACGCCACAGTGCCACACTATTACTGCCCCTACAACACCCCTCTGTAATCGCCCCATATACCCCAAAACACTTTTCAGACATGTCTTGTTGAAAGTTTTACTTCAAGTCATTCATTCGGGTTTTCGTAAGCCATTCACGCCACAGTACCACATGCTATTTCTGCCCCTACAACATCCCTCTGTCATCGCCCAATCTCCCCCACAAAACTTTTCAGACATTTCTTGTTAAAAATTTTATTTCCACTCAGTCATTCAGGTTTTCACAAGCAATTGACATTACAGTGCCACACTATAACTATTCTCAACCAGCCCTCTGTCATCGCCCCATCTCCCCAAAAATACTTTTCAGACATTTCTTGTTAAGTTTTACTTCAATTAATTCATTCGGGTTTTCACAGCCAATTCACGCTACATTTGGGCGTGACCTATACCTACTCTCTAGCAGCCCTCTATAATCGCCCCATCTCTCCAAAAATACTTAAGACATTTCTTGTTAAAAAGTATATTGTTTTCGCAAGCAATTCACGCCACAGTACCACACTATAACTACTCTCTAGAAGTCCTCTGTCATCGCCCCATCTTCCCCAAAATACTTTTCAGACATTTTGTGTTAAAATTTTTACTTCAAGTCATTCATACGGGTTTACGCAAGTAATTCACGCCCCAGCACCACACTATAACTACTCTCTAGCAGCCCTCTGTCATCACCCCATCTCCCCAAAGCACTTTTCAGACATTTCTTGTTAAAAATTTTATTTTAATACATTCATTCGGGTTTTCACCAGCAATTCACGTCACAGTACCACACTATAACTACTGTCTAGCATTCCCTGGTTTTTGCCCCCATCTCCTCCAAAACGCTTTTCAGACTTTTCTTGTCAAAGATTTCATTTCAACTCATTCATTTGGGTTCTCGAAAGCAATTTACCAACAGTACCGCACAATAACTATTCTCTAGCACCCCTATGACACCCCTCTGTTATCGCCCCATCTTCCCCTCACACAATCACACACAATAACACAGACACACACAAAAACATACAAACACAAAAAATACAAACACACACAAACACACACACATAAAAACACACAAACACACGCGCACAAAAACAGCCCACACACACACACACACACGCAAATACACAAACACACACAACACACACAGACACACAAAAACACACACTCACGGACACACACACAAAAACACAAACACAAAAACACACAAACGCACACAAACAAACACAAACAACACCACACCACCTTTACTTAACGCTATCAAAGTTGTCTTTGAAGCAACAGGTTTTTCTTAACAGTAACAAAATTTTCTAATAGCATCAAGTGGTTCAGCAAATAAACTTAATTTTTCCTAGAAGTAACAATTGTTTCATTGATGATAACAAGTTTTATGTCCGATGAAACAAGTTTTCCTTAACACTAGCAAATTGTTTCTTCGAAGTAACAACTTTTTTTCTTAATAGCAACAAAGTTTTATTTAACACTATGAAATTTTTCTTAGAATTAGAAATTTTTTGTCAATGATAACAAGCTATTTGTTAGAAGTAGCACGTTTTCTGTTAAAGATGCTAAATTTTTTCCTAGAAGTATCAATTTTTTCGTTTATGATAACAAGTTTTCTCTCAGAAGTACAGAGATTTCCTAAACAGTAACGAATTTTCTCATCTTAGAAGTAACAACTTTTTCGTTTATGATAACAAGTTTTCTGTCAGAAATTTTCCTTCACACTAACAAATTTTCTCCTCGAAATAATAACTTTTTCCTCAATACTAACAAACTTTTACTTAATACCATCAAATTTCTCTTAGAAGTAACAATTTTTTCGTCAGTGATAACAAGTTTTCTGTAATTTTAACTTAACACTATCAAATTTTTCTTAAAAGTAACCGATTTTTGCATAACAATAACAATTTTTTTCTAATAGCACCAGGCTTTCCATCAAAGGTAACAAATTACTCTTAGTGGTAACAAATTTTTGTCAATAATAACAAGTTATTTGCTAGAAACAGCAAGTTTTCTGTCAATGATATCCAGCTTTTCTTAGAAGTATCAATTTTATCGTTTACGATAACAATTTTTTTGCAGAAATAGCAAGTTTTCCTTAACACTAACAAATTTTCTCTTCGAAGTAACTACTTTTTCTTTACCACAAACAAAGTTTTTCTTAGCAAAATCAAATTTCTTTTAGAAGTAGCAAGTTTTCCTTAACACTAACAAATATTCTCTTCGATGTTACAACTTTTTCCTTAATAATAACAAACTTTTGCTTAAAACTACCAAATTTCTCTTTGAATTTACAATTTTTTCGTCAGTGATAACAAGTTTTTTCTAAGAAGTAGGAAGTTTTTTGCCAAAGATGCCAAATTTTTCTAAGAAATAACAATTTTGTCTTTTAAAATAATAAGATTTCTGTCAGAAGTAGCAATTTTTCCTTCACACTAACAAATTTTCTCTTTGAAGTAAAAACTTTTTCCTTACACTAACAAACTTTTACTTAACACTATCAAATTTTTCTTAGAAGTAACACGTTTTTCTTAACAGTAACATTTTTTTTCTAATAGCACCAAGTTTCCTGTCAAAGATAATAAACTTTTCTTAGTAGTAACAGTTTTTTCGTCGGTGATAACAAGTTTTCTGTTAGAAGTAGCAAGTTTTCTATCAAAGAAAACAAATTTTTCTTTGAAGTAACAATTTTCTCTTTCATGATAACAAGTCTTCAGTCAGAATTAGCAATTTTTCCGTAACACTAACAAATATTCTCTTCGAAGTAACAAATTGTTCCTTTATAATAACAATGTTTTACTTAACACCATCAAATTATTCATAGAATAAACCATTTTCTCCTCGTTTAAGTTAGGTTCACCCAACTTAAGTTAACATGAGGGCTCATGTTAACCTAAGTTATACGAACCTAACTTAAACGTAGAGAAAATTGTTTCTTCTATAAATAATTTGATAGTGTTAAGTAATACTTTGTTAGTACTAAGGAAAAAGTTGTTACTTCAAAGAGAATATTTGTTAGTTTTAAGGAAAACTTGCTAGTTCTAAGAAAATTTTATAGTGTTAAGTAAAAGTTTGTTAGTATTAAGGAAACAGTTGTTACTTCGAAGAGAAAATTTGTTAGTGTTAGGGAAAACTTGCTACTTCTATCAGAAAACTTGTTTTCATAAACGATAAAATTGTTACTTTTAAGAAAAATTTGGTATCTTTGACAGAAAACTTGCTACTTCTAGCAGATAACTTGTTGTCACTGACGAAAAAATTGGTACTTCTAATAGAAATCTGTTATATTTGATGGTAAACTTAGTGCTATTAGAAAAAATGTTACTGTTATGAAAAAACTTGTTACTTTTAAGAGAAATTTGATAGTGTGAAGTTGAAGTTTGTAAGTATTAAGGAAAACGTTGTTAATTCGATGAACAAATTTGTCAGTGTTAAGGAGAACTTGTTAATTTTGACAGAAAACTTGTTATCATAAACGAAAAAATAGCTACTTCTAAGAAAAATTTGGTATCTTTGACAGAAAACTTGCTAGATCTAACATAAAATTTGTTATCATTGACGATAAAATTGTTACTTTTAAGAAAAATTTAAATCTTTAACAGAGAAATTGGTGCTATTAGAAAAAATATGTTACTGTTAAGAAAAATCTGTTACTTCTAGGAGAAATTTCATAGTGTTAATTAAAAGTTTGCTAGTATTAAGGAAAAAGTTGTTACTTCGAAGAGAGAATTTGTTAGTGTGAATGAAAACTTGCTGCTTCTGACACAAAAATTGTTATCATAAACGATAAAATTGTTGCTTCTAAGAAAAATTTGGTATCTTTGACACAAAACTTGCTATTTCTAGCAGATAAATTGTTATCACTGATGAAAAAATTATTACTTCTACGAGAAATTTGTTAGTCTTAAGTTAAAGTTTGTTTGTATTAAGGAAAAAGTTGCGCTATTAGACAAAAATTTGTTACTGATAAGAAAAATGTGTTACTTCTAAGAGAAATTTGATAGTGCTAAGTAAAAGTTTGTTAGGGTTAAGGAAAAAGTTGTTACTTTGAAGAGAAAATTTGTTAGTGGGATGGAAAACTTGCTACTTCTGTCAGAAAACTTGTTATTATAAACGAAAAATTGTTATTTCTAAGAAAAATTTGGTATCTTTGGCAGAAAACTTGCTACATCTTAGAGAAAACTTGTTATCAAGGACGAAAAAATTGTATCTTCAAAGAGAAATTTGATACAGTTAAGTAAGAGTTTGTTAGTATTAAGGAAAAAGTTGTCACGTCGAAGAGAATAATTGTTAGTGTTAAGGAAAACTTGCTACTTCTAAAAGAAATTTGATAGTGTTAACTAAAACTTTGTTTGTATTCAGGAAAAAAGTTATTACTCCGAAGAGAAAATGTGTTAGGCTTAAGGAAAACTTGCTACTTCTGACAGAAAACTTGTTATCTTAAACGATAAATTCGTTACTTCTAAGAGAAATTTATTGTCCTTGATAGAAAACTTGGTGTAATTAGAAAAAAATTGTTACTGTTAAGAAAAACCTGTTACTTCTAAGAGAAATTTAATAGTGCTAAGTAAAATTTTGCTAATGTTAAGGAAAAAGTTGCTATTTCGAAGAGAGAATTTGTTAGTGTGAAGGAAAACTAGCTACTTCTGACCAAAAACTTGTTATCATAAACGATAAAATTTTTACTTCTAAGAAAAATTTGTATCTTTGACAGAAAACTTGCTGTTTCTAGCAAATAACTTGTTATCATTGACAAAAAATTGTTACCACTAAGAGTAATTTGTTATCTTTGATGGAAAACCTGGTGCTATTAGAAAAAAAATTTATTATTATGAAAAATACCGGTTACTACTAAGAGAAATTTGATAGTGTTAAGTTAAAATTTGTTTGTATTAAGGAAAAAGTTGTTACTTCGATGAGAAAATTTATTAGTATTAACAAAAACTTGCTACTTCCGAAAGAAAACTTGTTATAATAAACGAAAAATGGTTACTTCTAAGAAAAATGTGGAATCTTTGACAAAAAACTTGCTATTTCTAGCAGAGAAATTGCAATCACTGACGAGAAATTGTTACTTATAAGATAAATTTGATAGTGTTAACTAGAACTGTCTTAGTATGAAGGAAAAAGTTGTTACTTCGATGAGAAAATTTGTTAGTGCGAAGGATAACTTGCTACTTCTGACAGAAAACTTGTTATCATAAACGGCGAAAATGGTTACTTCTAAGAGAAATATACTACATTTGACGGAAAACTTGGTGCTATTAGAAAAAATTTGTTACTGTTCAGAAAACCTGTTACTTCTAAGAGAAATTCGATAGTGTTAAGTAAAATTTTATTAGTATTAGGGAAAAAGTTGTTACTTCGAAGAGAAAATTTGCTAGTATGAAGGAAAACTTGCTACTTCTGACAGAAAACTTGTTATCATAAACGAAAAAATTGTTATTTCTAAGTAAAATTCGGTACCTTTGAAAGAAAACTTGCTACTTCTAACAGAGAACTTGTTATCACTGACGCCAAAAATTGTTACTTCAATGAGAAAATTTGGTATATTTGACAGAAAACTTGCTACTTCTAACAAATAACTTGTTATCACTGACAAAACATTATTACTTCTAAGAGAAATTTGATAGTGTCAAGTAAAACTTTGTTAGTATTAAGGAAAAAAAATTGTTAGTTCGAAGGAAAAATTTTTAAGTGCCAAGGAAAACTTGCTACTTCTAACAGAAAACTTTTTATCATAAAAAAAAAATTGTTACTTGTAAAAAAAATTTGGTATCTTTGCTAGACCACTTGGTGCTAATAGAAAAAATTGTTACTTTCAGAAAAAGCTGTCACTTCTAAGAGAAATTTGATTGTGTTCAGTAAAGGTTATTTGGCGTTGTGTTCGTTTATGCGTGAGCGTTTGTGTGTTTGTATGTGTGTGTGTGTGTGTGTGTATGTGTATGTGTGTGTTTGTGTGTGTCTGTGTGTGTGTGTTTGTGTGTGTGTGTGTGTATTTTGTGTGTGTATGTGTGTTTTTTTGTGTGTGTGCTTTTGTGTGTATGTGGGGGGGG
>JAQQPU010028641.1:0-10458 GCA_029168905.1 Artemia sp. Kazakhstan ARC1039
AATATTTAACAAGTACCATTTTTCCATACCATCCATAAAACTCAATTGCTCCTAGAATTATTTAAACTAAATAGTTACCCCCGCCCTAGAAAGTTCGGAAAAACACGATAGCCTTATTTATAGTGAAGCGTTTCTTAGTCGTATGTTTACCCGAATATTTAACAAGTACCATTTTTCCATACCATCCATAAAACTCAATTCCTCCTAGAATTATTTAAACTAAATAGTTATCCCCGCCCTAGAAAGTTCGGAAAAACACGATAGCCTTATTTATAGTGAAGCGGTTCGTAGTCGTATGTTTACCCGAATATTTAACAAGTTGCATTTTTCCATACCATCCATAAAACTCAATTCCTCCTAGAATTATTTAAACTAAATAGTTACCTCTGCCCTAGAAAGTTCAGAAAAATACAATAACCTTATTTATAGTGAAGCGTTTCTTAGTCGTATGTTTACCCGAATATTTAACAAGTACCATTTTTCCACACCAGCCACAAAACTCAATTCCTCCTAGAATTATTTAAACTAAGTACTTACCCCCGCCTCTCAAAGAAAGTTCAGAAAGAAACAATAGCCTTATTTATTGTCGGTTGTTTACCCGAACATTTAACATGTACCATTTTTCCATATCATCCATAAAACTCAATTCCTCCTAGAATTATGTAAACTAAATAGTTACCCCCGCCCTAGAAAGTTCGGAAAAACACAATAGCCTTATTTGTAGTGAAGCGTTTCTTAGTTGTATGTTTACTCAAATATTCAACACGTACCATTTTTCCACACCAGCCACAAAACTCAATTCCTCCTAGAATTATTTCAACTAAATACTTACCCTCGCCTCTCACAGAAAGTTCAGAAAGACACAATAGCCTTATTTATAGTCGTATGTTTACCCGAATATTTAACATGTACCATTTTTCCATATCATCCATAAAACTCAGTTCCTCCTAGAATTATTTAAACTAAATAGTTACCCCCACCCTAGAAAGTTCAGAAAAACACATTAGCCTTATTTATAGTGAAGCGTTTCTTAGTCGTATGTATACTCAAATATTCAACACGTACCATTTTTCCACACCAGCCACAAAACTCAATTCCTCCTAGAATTATTTCAACTAACTACTTACCCCCGCCTCTCACAGAACGTTCAGAAAGACACAATAGCCTTATTTCAAGTCGAATGTTTACCCAAATATTTAACACGCACCATTTTTCCGTACCACCCACAAAAATCAATTCCTCCTAGAATTATTTAAACTAAATACTTACCCCCGCCCTAGAAAGTTCGGAAAAACACGATAGCCTTATTTATAGTGAAGCGTTTCTTAGTTTTTATGTTTACCCAAATATTTAACAAGTACCATTTTTCCATACCATCCATAAAACTCAATTCCTCCTAAAATTATTTAAACTAAATATTTACCCCCGCCCTAGAAAGTTCGGAAAAACACGATAGCCTTATTTATCGTGAAGCGTTTCTTAGTCGTATGTTTACCCGAATATTTGACCAGTACCATTTTTCCATACCATCCATAAAACTCAATTCCTCCTAGAATTATTTAAACTAAATAGTTACCCCCGCCCTAGAAAGTTCAGAAAAACACAATAGCCTTATTTATAGTGAAGCGTTTCTTAGTCGTATGTTTACCCGAATACTTAACAAGTACCATTTTTCCACACCAGCCACAAAACTCAATTCCTCCTAGAATTATTTAACCTAAATAATTACCCCCGCCTCTCACAGAAAGTTCAGAAAGACACAATAGCCTTATTTATAGTCGTATGTTTACCCGAATATTTAACATGTACCATTTTTCCATACCATCCATAAAACTCAATTCCTCCTCACGTAGTGTATTTTGATTTGGTTCAAGCTCCACCTCAAATACTTCATTCTGTCAAATTTTCAACTTGATATGTGTAGCCTACTACCAGGAACCAATGGGGGAATCCTCGCTCGTAATTGCTAATCACATTAACCCTTTTTCTTCATCGTCAAGTACATGCTCCAAAAATATTTTATTCAGAGATTTCATGTAAAAAATTATCCAATCACTAATAACCCTTTTTTGGAAATGACAATCAAACGCCAAGGAGCGTAATCTCCTCAAACACGTCAACCTGTTTCCATGTGCAGTTGACAACAATAGCAATAACCACATGCTTTTTTTTTAAATGTGCATTTCTAAATACAGGGACACAGCCATGGGTTTTTCTTGCGTAATTCAATGTATTTTTTCATGTATTTTTGAAAGCTTTATATAACTTACTACTGATACCCCCAGGGCATAGCTTCCAACCCTTGCGCTGAGGGCTGGGGGGGGAGTGTAATCCTCAAAGAAATAATTTCCGGACTTTTCAACTACATTGAACAAAATGGCTATCTCAAAGTTTTTATTGGATGTTTTTGGGGAAATGGTGGGTTTGGGAGGGGTGTTAATTTTTTTTATTTTGATCATCCTCAAAGACATAAGAACTTTCCACTATGTTCAAAAAAATTACCATCTCAAAATTTTGATTTGATATATTTGGAAAAATGGTTGGCGTGAGAGGGAGGTTAGTTGCCCTCCAATTAGTTTCCACTAGCCTATTAAAAAGGGCACTAGCCCTTTCAATTTCCAATTGAATGAGCCTTTTTTTGAAGTATCTACGACAACAATTTCTGTACAAAAAATATTATATGCCCCCAGGGCATAGCTTACGACCTTAGCCTTGATGACTCTGGGGGGGGGGAGTGTCATCCTCAAAAACCTAATTTCCAAAACTTTCATCTACGCTGAAAAAAATGGTTATTTCCAAATATTCATTGGATATGTTTGGGGAAATGGTGAGCCTGAGACGGGGGCAAGTTGCTATCCAATCACTTTTGAGGACACTAATTTTTTCAATTTCCAATCGAATGAGTCCTTTCTGAAGTTTCTACGACAACAGTTTGTATAAAAACCTTATGTGCCCCAAGGGTATAATTTACAACCCTTGCCCTGATGGCTCTGAGGGGGTATTCATCCTAAAAAACCTAATCTCCAGAACTTTGAACTACGTTGAAGAAAATAAATATCTCAAAATTTTGATTGGAAGTGGTTGGGGAAATAATGAGTTTGAGAGGGGGGTTAGCTGCCCTTCAATTACTTTCAACTATTGAAAAGAACACTAGCCCTTTCAATTTTCAATCGAATGAGTCCTTTTTGAAGTTTTACGACAACACTTTCTATAAAAACCTCATATGCCTCCAGTGCATAACTTACAACCCTTGCCTGAGGGCTATGCGGGTTGTCATACTCAAAGATATAATTTCAAGAACTTTCAACTACGTTGAAAAATGTAGCTATCTCAAAATTTTGATTGTAAGTGGGCGTGAGAAGGGTGTTAGTTTTCCTCCAATCTCTTTTGACTATTAAAAAGGGGACTAGCCCTTCTAAGTTTTAGAAGTCTCTATTGCAACGCTCTATAAAAACCTTATATGTCCACTGGGCAAAACTTACAATCCTTGCCCTGGTGTGTGTATGGGAGGGGGGGGGGTGATCATCCTCAAAGACATAATTTCCAGAACTTTCTACTACTATGAAAAAATTACTATCTCAAAATTTTGATAGGATGTGTTTTGGGAAATGGTGGGAATGCAAGACAGGTTATTCGCACTCCAGTCAGTTTCGACTATTAAAAAGGGTACTAGCCCTTTCAATTTTCATTCGAATGAGCCCTTTCTAAGGTCTTTGCGAAAACCCTTTCTATAAAAACCTTATATTTCCCCAGGGTATAAATTACAACCCTTGCCCTGAGGGGTTTGGGGGGTTTGTCATCCTCAAAATCATAATTTCCAGAACTTTCAACTACGATGAACAAAATGACTATCTCAAAATTTTAATTGGATGTGTTTGGGGAAACGGTGGGTGTGAGAGGGGGGTTAGTTGCTCACCATTCTCTTGTGAATATTAAAAAGAGCACTAGCCCTTTCAATTTTCAATCAAATGAGCCCTTTTTGAAGTTTTACGATAACGCTTTCAATAAAAGCCTCATATGCCCCCAGGGAATAACTTGCAACTCTTGCCCTGTGGACTGCGGGGGGTCATCATCCTTAAGGACATAATATCCGTAACTTTCAAATACGTTGAAAAAAATGGCTATGGCAAAATTTTGATTGAATGTGTTTGGGAAAATGGGGGGCATGAGAGAGGGGTTAGTTGCCCTCCAACTACTTTTGACTATTAAAAAGGCCACTGGCCGTTTCAGTTTCTAATGGAATGAGCCCTTTTTGAAGTTTCTGCAACAATTCTCTCTATAGAAACCTTATATGCCCCCAGGGCATAACTTACAACCCTTGCCCTGGGGGCTTAGGGGGGGAGGGGGGGTTGTCATCCTTAAAGACCTAATTTCCAAAATTTTCAACCATGTTGAACAAAATGGCTATCTAAAAATTTTGACTGTATGTCTTTGGGGAAAAGGGTGGGCGTGAGAGGGGGATTAGTTGTCCTCCAATCACTTTCGACTATTAAAAATGGTCACTAGCCATTTGAATTTCCAATTAAAATTGCCCTTTTTCAAGATTCTACGACAAAGCTTTCAATAAAAACCTTATATGCCCCAAGGGTATAATTTATTTCCCCTTCTCCGAGGGCTCTGAGGGGGTTTTCATCCTCCAAAACCTAATTTCCATAAATATTTTCGATAACAACTACGTTGAACAAAATGGTTATCTCAAAGTTCAGATTGGATGTGTTTGGATAAATGGTTGGCGTGGAAGGGGTGTTATCAACCTTCCAATCACTTTCGACTATTAAAAATGGCACTAGCCATTTCAATATCCAAACGAATTAGCCCCTTTTTAAGATTCTACGACAAAGCTTTCTAGGAAAACCTTGTATACACCTAGGGCATAACTTATAACCCTTGCCCTGAGGGCTCTGAGGGGAGTGTCATCCTCAAAGACTTAATTTTCAGATTTTTCAAATACGTGGAACAAAAAAGCTGCATTAAAAGTTTGATTAAATGTGTTTGGGAAAAAGGTTGGCGTGAGAGGGGGGTTAGATGCCCTGAAATCACTTTCGACTATTAAAAAGGGAACTAGCCCTTTGAGTTTCCAATCGAATGAGCCTTTTTTGAAGTTTTTACGACAACGCTTTCTATAAACACCTTATACGCCCCCAGGGCATAACTTACTACCCTTGCCCTGAGGGCTGTGGGGGAGTGTCCTGCTCAAAAACATCTTTTCTATCTGAAAATTAATTACGTTGAACAAAATAGCTATATTAAAATTTTATTGGATGTTTGTGGGGAAATGGTGGGGGTAGGAAGGGTTTTAGTTTTCCTCCAATCACTTTTAACTATTAAAAAAGGCACTATTCCTTCGAAGTTTCTATCAAAACGCTCTATAAAAACCTTATATGCCCCTAGGGCTTAATTTACAACGCTTGCTCTGGTGGGTGTTTGTGTGGTGGGGGGGGGGGGGTAATCATCCTCAAAGACATAATATCCAAAACTTTCAACTACGTTGAAAAAAATTGCTATCTCTAAATTTTGATTCGATGTGTTTGGGGAAATGAGGGCAAGGGTTGTAAGTTATGCCCTGGGGGCAAATAAGGTTCTTATAGAAAATGTTGTCGCAGAAACTTCAAATTGGGCTCATATGATTGGAAATTTAAAGGACTAGTGCCCTTTTTAATACTCGAAAGTGATTGGAGGGCAACCAGCTCTCTAGCTCATATTTCCCCAAACATATCCAATCAAAATTTTGAGATAGCCATTCTGTTCAACGTAGATGAAGTTTCTGGAAATTAGGTCTTTGAGGATGACACTTCCCCCAGAGTCCTCAGGGCTAAGGTCGTAAGTTATGCCCTGAGGGCACATAAGGTTTTGTTTTTATTGAAAATGTTGTTTCAGAAACTTCAAAAAAGGCTCATTAAATTGGAAATTGAAAGGGCTAGTGCCCTTTTTAATAGGCTAATTGAAACTGGTTGGAGGTTAAGTAACCTCCCTCTCACGCCCACCATTTCCCCAAACACATCGAATCAAAATTTGGAGATAACAATTTTTTTCAACGTAGTTGAAAGTTTTGGATATTTTGTCTTTGAGGATGATTGAACCCCCCCCCCCCACACACACACACGCCCACCAGAGCAAGCGGTATAAAATATGACCTGGGGGCATATGAGGTTTTTATAGAGGGTTTTGATAGAAACTTCGAAGGGCTAGTGCCCTTTTTATTAGTTAAAAGGGATTGGAGGAAAAGTAACACCCTTCCCACGCCCACCATTTCCCCAAAAACATCCAATAAAAATTTTGATATAGCTATTTTGTTCAAATAGAGAGTGGAAAGGTGAAAGATGTTAAGCTGGACTGGCCAGCCATGACAAAAAAACAACAAAGGGAAAAAAAAAACAACAAACGAGACTGCGGCCAGTGGAGAGAAAAGAAACGACAAATGCAAAACAACGCGGATATTTCGCCTGTATCTAAACAAGGCGTCTTCAGCACGATAAAAACAAAAGAAGAACAAGATAAAAAAACAAGTTAAAACTAAAAAAAAACCAATAACACCACAAAAAAATATATACAATAGGCGCAAACTGATCCACGTAGGGAAAAGATGCTATTATGGAGTTACTTCGGTGAAAACACCAGAGCAACTGAGGAAAAATAATAAAATGGAAATTACTTTAACTATTCTGTTGCGAAATAATCCTTTTACTGGCTATTATTGAAGCAATTTGGCAACGTTAAACCCAATTTAGAAAAGGTATCTCTTTGGATATAGTCAAAAATCCACAAACTATGCCTTCGAAGATGATATATTCCCCCCCCCCCTCTGACCACATTAGGTTGCAAGATTACATTAGGTTTTAAGATATTTCATATAATATCACGAATCTTCTCAAATAGAGCCAATAAATTACTTCAAAGGGAAAAAATAAACCCTCTAAACTATACACAATCGTAGAATTTATTTACGTTTGCACTAATCCACTCCACCACGGCAAATACTTTCACACTTTATAGTATTTTACACCTTATGATAAAAATAATTTCTAAACAAATTTTGTAGTGCGAAAGCTCGTAGTAAAAAACAAGTTTTATTGCGCTGAACAGCGCGGAACAGCGCGGAAGCTCTGCCTCATTAAAGAGCAGGGTGTTTCCATGTGTTTCTTGTGCTTCTTTTTAAAGTCAAAAGGTCTGTCTTAAACGGTCACTAGCCCCCCTCTTACACCCTTTAAAGTTGCCTTTCCACTCTCAACCCTAAACCCAATTTAGAAAAGCCATTTCTTTGGATATAGTCAAGAATCCAAAAACTATGCCTTCGAAGATGATATATCCCCCCTGACCCATAAGCCAAGGTTGTAAATTATGCAAGTTGCCCATTGTTGACGTATTGATTTTATTATGTGGAAAGGGAGGTGTTCTCAAGCCTTGGCCTCATAAAAGCCTAAGGGTTTTAAGCTGAGCTGAGAAGGATGGAAGTTAAGAAGGATATTATACTAAATCAAAAGATAGTATGCCAATCCAGGATGTCAACAGCTCGTATCTGAAAACCTCTGAAACAGCTAAGGATATCGAGTAGAAACTGTGAGGAACTGCAAAGGGGCATGTGAAACTAAATCAAAAGACACTGAGAGTGTCCAAGGTTGACAGAAAAATGGATATACAATATCTCAATAACGACTAAGGCCTGGGTCGTAGACAAAATGGACTGAAAGTAAAGACTTTTGGTAGGAAAAAGGGACCAGACTAGGGACCGATTTTTATAGAAAAAAAAAAACAGAAAAAAATAGGCCTACCAAGACATCCTTTTGAAAATCAAAATAGAAATAAATTTTGAATTCTTACATACACAAATGATAATCAAGTCAGCATCTGCACCCTACACTTAAGGTCTGAGAAATTAATTATAATCTGCTTCTAACATTTGTTCTCTCATGTACATTATAACATTTTTTCACAAAATCCCTTACCCTGATAGATAACCAATATATCGACTGTTCATTCCTGTATTTTACTTCACTTGTATCACCATGGTTGACAAAGAATGAAAAGATATTTATCGGAAGCTTCACAGTGTGGAAGCATTAGCAGCCTAAAGTATTCTTCCACAAAAGGTAGTCTTGAAATTACCTGAAAAAAAAAAACGGAATACCAAGCACTGTTCACTTACTTTGTGCAACTTTAACATAGCTATTTTGAATACCTTATATTAAAGCGAATATAGCATAAAAAACAGAGAGTAAATAAGCCAAAGAGATATGTTTTTTTGGCAACTTTTTCCTAAACATTCAAAATCAACTCCGGCTTTCCTTTTTAAGAGGTGGTATAGCCTTCCAAACTGCTGTCTTAAATTTTTTGTCCTTGTCATGTTCAGCTTTTACGACATCTAACATAGCCTCTTCTAACCCAATTGAATTTTGACTCGATAGCGTTATCTAGTCTTTTGGTCACTTGTTTCACAAATACTTGCTAAAACTATATCCTGTACTAAAACCTGTTCTTTCTTCCTTTCCACATCACTTTCTAATGCAACATTAGATTCTGTTTCTTTTTCACGGCCTTCTTTCAACGCACGGTGCTTTTCTTCTTCAAGCCGCTTTCTCTCTTCTTCTTTTGTTTCTTGAGACTTCTTGGCAGGACCGCTTTGAAGACACTTTTCGGTACAATCCCGTTATATGTACCTTTCTAATAAGTCAAGTTTGGTTAATGCTAATGAAATAAAATAAAATACGATGAATATATAATAGTTTAGAAACAAATTTCGGCTATATATTTGCACATTAACGGGGGGGGGGGTAAAGCATTGCATATATTAAATACGGGACCTAGCCTAGGTACCTTTCTCCCCCACCCCTAAAAAAAAAAAAAACGCAGTTCAATATCGTATACGCAATGAAAACCTTGCTATCATTGCCTACTCTAAAACAGGTATGACGTCATTAAATGGGTTTTATCATTGCCAGTCTATAGTGATTAAACCGAGAGGCCCATCTGATGGGATTGTACCCACTTTTCGTATACCGATTGAACAGACCCTGCATAGAAAAAAATCTCAGACGGGATGGCATATCATTCAGTTTTCTCACTGCACAGCTTCAATGCAACTTAGACGGTTAGTTTCGCACTACGGGTTCTCTTCAAAATCAATGTTTGCTGCTGGTTGATGCATCTTTTGATTTTGCAAAAACCACATTCTACATTAGTCCTTCCATGTGAAACGATGAGACTAGCACGCATGATATTGGTCAAATTACAACAAATTCTCATCCTTGTTACAAGTGAGGAAATTGGTCCAATAGCTATCAACTCGTTGGTCTTGTGGGTGCAACCTGTCAACACCAACACTAATTGGCAATTGGTGTGCATACTCCTTTAATGTTCAGATAATTTTTATCAAAGAGCAAACAAGGAATTTTTGCTCTTTGAGTAATATTAATTTTATTCAAAGCAATATTTATGGTATCAATGAATGGTATCAAACTTTATTTTTTCAGGAGAGTTTGAGGAGGTATAAAACTAAATTAAACAATGCAATGTGTCCAGATTTTAAGAAGGGTGTTTGTTATTAAAAATTGTTGAAAAAGGGTCCTCAATCATATTAATTCGAAGCCAAACTAGGGATTCTTAGAGAAAAAAAATGAAAAAATTAAAAATTTCATTTTCATTTCCCGTTGAATTACTATTTCAATAAGAAATTAAGAGAAATTAATTTAAAAACTTTTCAACAAAATAAATTTTCAATGACTTGAAACTACCACAAATAACTGTCAATATATAAATGAAACTCAACATGAAAATATATTATAATAAATAATCAAGTCAAACTCAAAACGTTCAGAAATTACCATGAGAAATTACCAAGAGGGGCTAACGCCCCTTTTGCCCTCTGAAGACAAGAACATAATTTGCAATTAACGGTCGTCACAATAACATAGTTATTGTGTCTAATAAATACATCTCAAACTTTAAGAACGAGTTGGTCGGGGAAATCAAGTATACTTTAAATTTTAACTAGAAAGGACCAGAGGGAGCTTATTGGGGGCAATAAGTGCTTGAGAGAATTTTGCTGCAAACAATCCATCAACTCCGCCACTGCTCATTTGCAATCAAGGACTGAATTATAAGTCAGCTACTCGATTGGGTTGGTTATAAGTAGAAAGGGGGGTCCGACTCCCATTGCTCACCCCTGCTGCCATCTACAATTTAGTCTAACTCTGTCAGCACACCAAATATGGGCATGGATTCCCCAGGGAGAATGATTGCATAATCGAAGTGGGTCAATGACCTAAATTTCCAAAGGTCGATTTATTTGATGTTGTTGTTTTGGCCTAGTGTTTCAAAGAGAATTGTTTCCGAGCGAATGTTTATTAATATCTTTGGAGTTCTTCCATGAAAATTGTTTCCGGGCGAATGTTTTTTAATGTCTGACAGATGATGTCATGGTTGATTGATTTGTCACGAAAGGGGAATTAATTTGTTGTTTCT
>JAQQPU010028643.1:0-10455 GCA_029168905.1 Artemia sp. Kazakhstan ARC1039
GGGGGGGGGGGGGAGAATTGTACTGTTGTGAAATAGATACGTTTTATATTACTGTTATAAATCAAAACGTGGTATCTGTACAGGCAGGATGATTTTTTTGAGTATCTCCACTCCTTCTGTAAACTATTCTAAGATGTAGGAAATTGCATAAAGACAAGTCTACATCTGTTATAATCTACGGAAGTGATCTTTCTGTAATTTTGGCTTGAGTTTGATTTTCTTTTAAGATTAAATGCATAATAATTGAATATATTATTGATTAAACAAATTGATCCCTTTGCCAGGAATCCTTGCGGTTTAAAATTAACTGTATTTTGTTTAATTTTGCACGCAATTTAATTGCTCTTTTTATTTGAGAGTTTTTTCCTAAAAGTATTTAAAAATAAACTTATTCCAACGTAAAAAAAATCCCGAAATATATTCCCTGTCACCCAACCACCACTGATATTTTGGCATTCGCCCCACCCCCTGGAAAATTTTCTGCCGGTGCCCTTGCTGAGGACTTGTTGCGAAACTGCATATTTAGCAAACTTTAAATAAATTTGCTCTAATTTTCATAAGCTCTCTCTAAAAGGGTTGATTGTACTTTTGTAGATTGACAAATACGTCACAAATACGTACGAAACGTGCAACAATAATACTCCTATTTTAAAGCAAATTTACATAATTCTCTAGGAAACGTCTAAGTAGAATTCTGGCTCTTGGAATGGATGGATCTAAAACTAATGACCCCAATTACACATTACGGATCTTATAGCCTTGTCACAGAATCCCTTGCTTCACAGGGTCCATATACCAGCATAAACTGATTTTTTTTTCCACCAGCATGAAGAGCATAAACTCAGAAATAAACAGAGCCGGATTTGAGATGAGCACAGCTAAAGTTACAATGAATTTATTCAACAAAACAGAAAAAATCCTTGAGATCAGAGAAACGATCGTTCAATTTATTTTTAAAGAACATAGACACTACGGGATAATTTTCAGCCGGACACAACAGGGTTCCAAACACTAGAGCCTGTGCTGCAACGCCATTTATTTGGAAAGTCGTAGGATCCCTACACTGTTCTAATCAAAACACGATTAGTTGCTATTACTAAAAGTGTTTCCAGATTTATTAATTTTTTTTCCTTATCAGATTTAAACTATAAACTTTTAAAATTTTTATTAATTTCTAAAAACGTATTTAATTACATTACATTTAATTTGCAAATAATTTTAAAGTGTGTCTTAGTTTTTGCTACTGCATTCAGATTAATAGCTTAGATTATTCAATGCTTACCTTTATGTGTATTCTTATGTTTTTCAATTAATGTCCTCCATAATTGAACAACACGGGTGATTGATAGAATCGGTCTTGGGGAAAAATCCGCCTTGGCTTTGCACACAGAAAACAAAAAAGCAAACAGAGCAGGCAAAAGGACGTCAGAGGACCTGTAAGATTTTCCGTACATTAAACAATGAAACCTGACTAAAACTCTAATACTGAAGAACGTAGAAGCGAACAAATATTTCTTTTCTACTTACTTTTTATAATTAATAAAATTAAAAAAGAAAAAAGATGGCCAATAGGGAATGTATTTTCTTCAACAGTCACGTCAATTAAAACGAACGGTATGAAGTTAATCTTTAAATATATAAATAAAATTAATAGTGTATTAAATATATTAACACTTTTTTGGCATCACATGGCATCACAACTGGGAATTCAATTCAATAATAGACTAAAGAATAATACTATTTACACTGTTCTATTTCCGGGGAAACTGGTACTCCAAGTTTCATGTATTCTTTTAATGTTTATACAAACTTATATTCGCGAGATATGAGTTTTTCGTTAGGGAGAGGGGCTTCATCCTAATGTCAAAAGTGTATGTCTGTCTAGGATTGGAATAAACTCTTAAGATAGAATACATCAAAGACACAGTACATGTCATACAATTAATGAAGTGGCACATAATCAAGTAACTGAAGCCATAACAAGTTTTTCATGTAACTGAAGCCAAAAAAAAAAAAAAGAAATCGACTACATCAAGGAACTTCTAGCAGCACATACGCGTCCTAAATGGATAAATTACGAAAAAAGAACGTACGAATACCATAATCTATAGATGCAAACAGGAACTACCTTTAGAGGAGGGATTGGATATCAAAGGGTCTTTCCTAAGTGGGTTGAGGGACAAAACATGATAAAATTGTATTTTTAGGCCACCATTAATAACTTTTCTCGAAGAAAGGGGGACCGGCCTTTCAAATCAACATCGAGGGAATACCCCCCCCCCCCCAATTTGTGCAAGTAGGTGAATTTGACAGCTTTTTAGAAAATTGAATCTAGCTAACCCCGTTCCCAATGTACGTTAATCTAAATTTGGGTATGCCCAGGGTAGATCGGCCTACTCCAACTCACCTCTAGTTTATAAAAGTGAAAAATATATATTAATGAGAAATCTCACGGAATGGTCCATATTTCCAAGAATTCTAGCTGCTGAATGACGTGTTTCAGAAAAACTTGACCCGGGCCAAGAAGAGAAGAACTAACCCCGATATTGACTAAATGCTGCACTAGATAAAGGATCTCGACTTGTACCAATGTGTTACTTGTCGTTGTATACAGCTAGAAAATGTAAATGGCTCTTAATAAGAGAATATTTTAATCAATTGCTGTGAAAAGACAGAAGGTTCAACTCAAAGTTAACAGAAAAAATTGCAAAATATTATTTTATATATCTATAAAATAGTTATTTTTTTATCACATTTCTCAAATCATCGGTTCTCAACGTAGGGGTTATGACCTCAAAGACAAGGAGTTGCAGTCAATAAGACGAAATTGACGTTTAGGCACGGAGAGATATTTGATTTGTTAACTAATAGATTTAAATCAAATTTTCACACAGGTACCCCCAAATATTAATATACAATGTACATATGATCGTACAAACAAATGCCTAAATAAAATTAAATGAAAAACTAAAAATCAATGTAGATGTATCAACACTAAGGACATTACTAGGCTTTGCTAATAAGAGAATGAGCTGTGAATCATTTAAAAAAGGACTTCATTTTTTTGGTTAGTAGGAGGTCAGGAATCTTTGATCGATTCTGGGTGTCACATATATAACATTGAGAAATGATGTCTTAAATAAAGAGGAATTATTTTGTTCAATCAAACAACGCAGTTGTTAAGTATTTGCACTTTTCAGCCAATCTCCAATCCTAAGTTCTGAGAACATTCACGTAACGTTACACAATAGGTAGTTGAAGCCCAAAGCAGAGTGAAAATTTCTCCTTATTTATTCAGAAACTGCCTTCATTATTTTTGAAATCGTGACAAATTTTATGTGTAGTTTCGGTAAATTTACTTTATTTTTTACCCAGCCCAGAACTCCTTATTTATAAATAGAAAAATGGATAAGGCGGCTTCAAATTTTATATAGGGGAAGGGAGAAAACCTTTTTTCCAGCCCTCACGAAAGAGTATTTGCCACGATACTTTTACAGATACCTTCTTTATGTTTGTCGTCCAGAAGGTAGTGTGTAGAAGAAAGTAGTATGACTATGATCCACTGTTAAACAAAAACAGGGACTACCCTTAATGCATGTATATCTGCCTTAGTTCTGCCATAGGGTGGCAGACTATTATGAAGAAGTGAAAATAATCATTTTTTATAGAGCTCTGAAAAAGCTATCTCAGCTTTGCCTCTCACAGAGACTATCTGTCTTGGCTTTACTTTAATTAGGCTTTTAAGTCTTTGATCACTTTGATTAAATTTTTCACTTGAACTGAAACGGACTCGCTTTTTACCACGCATTTACACAGTGAGGGGTATGGAGTTCGAACAAGCCGATCGGTAAAAAGAAGCTTGGCTACCCTTCTGATGCAAAGTTGGAAATGGTTAACGGGCACGGAGGGAGTATGACCGCTTTTTGTCCTCAATTCACACACTGAATCCTTCAGAAACACTCATATAGACTAAATCCTTCTATGACTTCAGTCTAAATGCCCCCCCCCCCCAATAACAAAAGTCTTTAGCTTGATCAGTTTATCAAGATCTTTCTTACATTTATATTATTATCCACCAATTTTAGCATTTTACTAAATCTTGACCCTCTCCCAAAATAAATTACTGTGTTTGGTCCTAGCTCACACAGTTGAGCACGAATGTTGAGGTAGGAACGGAGGGGGGGGGGATCCTTCTGACTATTCTCAAAGGGCCTCTTCTTCCCCTGCATGCAAGTATCGTAACATACACTCATTCAATTAACATACACTCATTAGAGTGTTAACCAAATCGAGTCTACCACACTGAAGAAAACTCCTCCAACATCTCACCTTCTTTTGTCAATGTCCATGAGACTCCAACAATTTTAGTATATCAATTTTATTGCGTGACTAGAAATAATTTCCTATACTGTTTATTGGATGGTCAAACAAAAGATAACCAAAAACTTAATTATTAAAGTAAAAGGAAAAAAAATATATGATGGTGAAATTGCGACTTAATTTTTTATGTTTTTTTTTAATAATAAAAAAAAATGATAGACAATCAAATTACACCTTTATTTTACTGATAGCTTTTAACGCTTGTTTTTTTTATAATTTTAAAGGATAAAAGAGGAGAATCCTACCTCGAGCACTTTTTTGACAAATGGTTCAAACTTGACAATGGTCGTAGCAAGCAATGGTTTTCCAGGGGGTCTGGGGCAGCTGATTAAAGAACCAATCCTAAAATTAAAACCTTAATAAGAGTACAATTTAAAGCTGTTCTGATGCTTGAAAACACTTCAATGTATGATAGATTTTGAATCACCAGATGGTTTAGCACTTAAAAAAGAGGTGTAAAACTTTTCTAACTAAAAATCTATCAACATACCATCAACAGAGGTTTTGCCGCACTTACTGTAGTATTCCGCTTAATTCCCGCTTAATGCTTGTGCTTAATTCCCTGTTTGTGCCTATACCATGCTTGCGCTTACTTAATGCTTGTGCTTTGCTTAGATGTTGCTTTTCTTTGTAGGTAGCCTGGGTCAATAAACCTTTATACTAGAAATTTATTACATGGTTTCAGAAGTGGGATCTCATTGATGTACTATAGCCATCAATCAACTGGGAAGCCAGCTCCTTAGCAGAAGAATGGGACCGTTTCCAAAAGCATGCCCAACTGATGTTCGCAGGCCCACTGGCAGGCAAAACAGAGAAAGCTCTCTGTTCCTACCTACGTATATCGGCTGGAGCGAAAGGACGAGAAATATTCAACACCTTCACCGTTGCAGACGAGGAACAGAACAAAATCGAACGGTACCTTAAGAAATTTAAGGCGTATGCATCACAACAGAAAAACACAGTTTTTGCACGGTATCTGTTCCAAAAACGAGACCAAACCGAGGCAGAAAGTGTAGAGAAATATATTACAGAGCTCAAGACATTAGTGAAACCATGTTCTTACTCGGACCCAAACGAAATGGTCCGCAATCGCATAGTTTGCGGAATACTAAACCAAAACGTACGTGAGAAGCTCCTGGCTGAAGGTGATGAACTTACGCTTGAAAAAGCCACCATTATGTACAGAACCCACGAAGTGACCCAGGCACAGCTTAAGCCATTCCATGGAACTAAGTGTATTCCCACAAAGCAAGAGATTGATGCCATCTCACGCTACCCAAACCGGAACAGCAGCAGAAAAAAAAACAGGCAGCAAGTGGCTCAAAGAGCAAACCATGCTACTTCTGTGGTGGAACATACTCCCCCTCCCACGTCTGCCAAGCAAAGGGCAAGTCATGCTCCATCGGCAAAAAGCTCAACCATTATGCACGAGTTTGTCAAAGTAAGACAGTAAACGCAGTGGAAGAAGACACTGTCGAAGCGGACTCCGGTGATGAAACCGTATTTCTGTACTCCATTGAACAAAGCAAAAACAAAGACGAAGCAGCGATACCTTTGATCATCAACAATAAGTTCCCTGTCCAGTTCAAAATCGACACAGGGGCCCAGGTCAATATTATTCCAAGGAAGTACTTTGACCTCATCACCCCAAAGCCAACCGTGAAACCCACAAGCCAACGCCTCACCAGCTACTGTGGAGCAAGGATCCCTGTAACTGGAGTCTGCGAATTATCATGCAGCTACAAAGATAACCTCAGCAGCAGGCAACAATTCTTTGTAGTAGAAACTTCAACTGCCCCCATCATAGGCTACCGTTCAAGCCTTGATTTGGACCTGATTAAGCTGGTACTGAACGTAAACTCAACATCTTCAAGAGTACCATTCCTGAAGGAAAAGCACAAAGAAGTGTTTAAAGGAATCGGGAAACTCGAAGGAAAATGCAACATATACCTGAAAGACAATACCACCCCAACTGTCTACCCAGCGAGACGAGTACCCGCGGCCATGCAGGATAAACCTAAGCAAGAACTTACCCTCCTAGAGAACCTAGGGATTATCTAAAAGGTCATTACCCCAACAGAGTGGGTCAATTCGATGGTTATGGTTGAGAAGAAGTACGGGTCTATAAGACTGTGCATAGACCCCGTGGGCCTAAACAAGCCCATCAAACGGCAACACTATCCCATTCCCACTCTAGACGACGTCACCTCCAAGCTATACGGATCGAAAATATTCACAAAAATTGATGCCCGTTCCGGTTACTGGTCAATTCCTCTCTCCGAAGATTCGTCTTACCTGATGACATTCAGCACAATATATGGAAGATATCATTTGAAGCGAATACCCTTCGGAATCATCTCAGCGCAAGATGAGTTTCAGAGGAGGATGGAAGATGCCTTTGATGGCCTAGAGGGTTTCTTCATCATCATTGATGACATGATCGTGTACGGTGTGACGCAAGAAGAGCACGATGAACGCCTAGCAGAGACACTTGAACGTGCCCTAGCTAAGGGTATCCGTTTCAACGAAGATAAGTGCGAGTTTTCGGCCTCCAGTGTCAGCTACTTCGGACACATAATCAGCTCCACGGGGATGCAACCAGATCCCGAAAAGATTCGCGCCATTAATGTTAGAAGAACTGCTAACCATCCTTGGGATGATCAACTATCTCACCAAATACATACCAAGCCTATCCACAAAAAATAAACCACTCCGTGACCTGACCAAAGCAAACCCATTCATCTGGTCAGAGGAACACACCCAAACACTCGAGGACCTGAAACCCTCTATAGTGTCGAACACCCCGTTCTTCAACCATCAGAGCAAGAACATCGAACTCATTGTCGAGGCCTCCAGCCACGGGCTCGGCGCCCACCTTGTTTCGGAATTGGAGGTCACAGCGTATGCATCAAGATCGCTCAGCAAGACAGAGCAGAAGTATTCGCAACTCAAAAAAGAGTTATAAGCCATCATGTATGGCTGTAAAAACTTCCACCATTATCTGTACGGTCGCCACGTTGACGTCACAACTGACCCCCCCCCCCCCCTCGAAACCGTTGTAGCAAATCCTATTCACAAAGCCCCATCACGAGTGCAACGATTAATGCTTCAGCTCCAGCCTTACGACCTGAGTCTGAGGTTCCGACCAGGATCCAAAATCCCAGCCGCTGACGCTCTGTCACGCCTCCATCTTAACGATACAGATCCAAAATTGGAAGAAGATCTGGATATCTATGTACACCACGTAGTACGGAACCTTCCAGCCGGTGACCAGAAGCTTGAGCAGATACGGACGGAAACAACGCATGATTAAACCTTGAGCACCCTAGTCAAAACGATTCAAGAGGGCAGGCCGAGTACTAGAAAAGAGTGCCCAACCAACATACTAACCTACTGGAACGTCCAACACGAGCTGTCTTTCACAAAAGGCATTCTTCTCAAGGGAGACAGATTGATCATTCCCAAGAACCTGCAGTTAGCCACACTCCAGCAGCTACATGCAGCCCACTTTGGAACCGGGAAAACCAAACAGCGAGCAAGGATGTTAGTGTACTGGACAGGCCTCAGTGCAGACATCGAACAGTACATAGTAAAATGCCAAATATGCTCCAAGCACATGCTGAACAACTCGAAGGAGCCGATGTCAACCACAGCATAGAAACGCTCCCTTGGCAAAAGATCGCTATAGATCTGTTCGAATGGAATGGCTTCAGGTTTCTAGCAACTGTCGATTATCACAGCCGTTTCTTCGAAGTCGACAGACTTACGACGACATCGTCCAACGCGGTCATAACGCGACTTAAGGCCCACTTTGCCCGGCATGGCATACCATCACAGCTAATGTCTGACAATGGCCCTTAGTTCACTTCCAGGAAATTCATCAATTTTGCCAAAGCCTGGGGTATTTCACTGAGCACATCTAGCCCCGGGTATCCCAAATCCAATGGACTCGCCGAGAAAGCTGTGCAGATTATAAAAAACATCATGACCAAGGCAACGGAAAACGGAGAAGACCCCTTTCTGGGTCTATTAGAGTACCGGAATACACCAGTCGATGGGTTTGCATCTTGCTCAACTCCTTATGTCTCGCCAACTAAGATCCATCCTACCATGCACCACACATCACCTAAAGAAGAAGGTCGTCCCGAAGGTACGATTGAAACGAAGGTACGCAGAAACGAAGGTACGATTCTGCGGAGGAACCGCAAGCACCTATCAGCCTGCCCACATCAAAGCTGAAAGGAACGAATTTGGTTCGCGAAGGACTTGACGATGCCATAGTGCCAGACACGACTGCCAAGCCACCACCCTCGCCGTTGCAGGCAGACCAGTTCATGTCCCCGTTGCCGATCCAGGATCGGAATCAAATTCCTAGCCCCTGCCAGAGCGCTACCGCGCTGCCACCCCAAGAATCAAGCGCGACACCAACGACAGCATGCACGAGATACGGCCGACTTGTAAGAAAACCCCTGAAACTGAACCTGTGAAGAGTGATTTTGAAGGTAGACCTGTAAATAGAGACAGTATGAGAGGAAGAAGAAGTGAACTAGTTAGTGAATATGTAAGAAGCGAGCCTAGCGCCTTCTTACACATACTTTTCTGAAGGTACTTATTACAGTGTGTGATTTCAAAAGTAAACCTGTAAATAGAGACAGTATGAGAGGAAGAAGAAGTGAACTAGTTAGTAAATATGTAAGAAGCGAGCCTAGCGCCTTCTTACACATACCTTTCCGAAGGTACTTATTACAGAGTGTAAGCCCGCTCACAGTGGATGAGTGGGAGCGAGTGTGGAGTGTTGGTGTAAGAGGAAATGCAGGCAGCTTAAATGACAAAAGAAGGAAGATGTAGCATTCGGCTTAATTCCCACTTAATGCTTGTGCTGTGATGTTGCTTTTCTTTGTAGGTAGCCTGGGTCAATAAACCTTTATACTAGAAAAGTATTACACTTACGAACAGAAAAGGCCATTTTTTCACGCATGACAACAGGTAATAAAACATAATCACGGACAGTAATTCGCAGCCAAACAATAATATTAACAATGATGTTTTATTAATTTATTGGGACTGATAAAAAAAAAAAAAAAAAAAAAAAAAAAAAAAAAAAAAAAAAAAAAAAACAAAAAAAAAAAAAAAAAAAAAAAAAAAAAAAAAAAAAAAAAAAAAAAATCAGCTACGGTAATCCGACCGACTTCATTTGACTGACATAGATTATACAGGAAATATTCTAACTTTTACAGGGTATTTTGAGATTTTACATAGATTATTAAGGAAGAGTGGACAAACTTAACGTACGTTTTTACTGTTTATCCTAACTAGTTGTTTGTAAAGGGGAAAGCTTTTTAAGACAGCAAAGATTCCGTAAATACAAATTTGGTATCAAAAGTTCCATTTTAAGAACCATTGCAACGACTGAGAAAAAGGGATATAACTCATATTAGAAAAAATAAAAATATCTATGTATCTCGAAAAAAAAAAAAGATTCTTGCAAGCAGATCTTCAAACATGACAATGACAAAACTACACTGCAGGCATCATCCTTCCACGGTCCCCCTTCGTTCATACTTGCACTTTTGCAAGTTTCTCAGTGCTGATGGCAAAGAAAAATTGCAGCCATGGAAAGAAACACAAATTTTCAGGAAAGCTACTGTTACTGCAACTGAATAGAACATAACATAACTACTCTTCCTTATGGTGGATCCTGACCCAGGTGATCCAGGCGTACAGTTGTGAGTCCACTTTTCAGTCCATATAGCATGAGAGTCCTATATATGACAAAAATGCCACACTAAGTGCATCCCACAGAGCAGCTAACACATTAACTTCTGCTTCACCGTAAGACTAATAGCTCACCTAGCCCACATTTTAAAAAGCCCCAGTTCTCTAATACTGATTGGCTCAATACTCTCATAACTTATTCTGATACCTTATTTTGCAAACTGTCAAATATCTATAAAGGCCTAAATCTTCGATTTTACAGCGCTCGTCCGTGAACGAAAATCACGGACATCTTCAACAGAAATTCTTCCTCTTTTCTCATCTCACGAACCAGAAAATCGGTAAAAAACCCTAGCACAA
>JAQQPU010028644.1:0-10455 GCA_029168905.1 Artemia sp. Kazakhstan ARC1039
CTCTCTCTCTCTCTCTCTCTCTCTCTCTCTCTCTCTCTCTCTCTCTCTCTCTCTCTCTCTCTCTCTCTCTCTACTCTGGATCATCAGCAGGAGCAACAAGTAAGTAAGACTATACAAGAGGGAGAAGAGAATTTTGTCTGGAAAAATTACTTGGAAACTGTTTGAGTTTTGCCTCAATGTTCAATCCTTTAACTTCATCTCTTAAAAGATTCTTAATATTTATAGGACACTTTTTCCTGAAGGATCTTATAATAAAACCATTTTCTTTGTATTTAGATTCCAAATTTGGTGAGTTCTATAGGGAATCAAGAAATGTCGGATTTAACCACGCTCTATATGTTGAAGAATTATATCAGTTTTCTTTGCATAGTAAAACTTTACTACGAAGATGTAATATTCAATGTAATATTCAAATAATATCTTAACTAGTTTTCGACTTGCAAGACCCTCACAGTAGCATCGAGCGAAACAACTGGTTAGATCCTAGGTCAAATGGAGGTCAAACCCGGCATTTGAGCTAGATTACATCTAGTACATTATCAATAGTTGATGAAGGAAAACAAGACATGAAAGTTCTCAAAGAAGTATAAAAAAAATGGCGCAGAGAGGTCAAACCCTCATTTGGTCAAGATCACAACGACATATTACTGTTATGGGTAGACTCAACAAGCTGAGTCTTTTTAGCCGAGTCTCTTTGCTCTTGGAAGGTACATGAAGGAAGATGAAAATAAAACTGGTAGAGCCTGGTCATATAAGAAAGCAAGCCGATGGAAGGGTTCAAAAAGGTCAGTCACAGATGGTGGACCCAGTGGGCCTCATTCATAGAGTAGCTAGTAACCATCGTTCAGCATAGAACAAACAATTCTAAAATATCGCACGAGGGCAAGTTGGAAACGCCCGGTTTTTCCCATATGTACAAGTAACTAAGTAAGTACAGATTTTTGCCTCCAAGTGTATAATAGGTTCATTTACAAGAGTGGATCTCCCAAGAAAATTAATAAATAAATCATTAATTTATTTCAGGTAGGCTAATAGCTAAGCAGTGGAACAACATAAACAAAACATGAAGAAAAGAGATAAACATAAAACTAATGAAATAAAAACTAAATCACCAAGAATTTACCACAAGGTTCTCTGAAATCGAGGGTTAAAATCGTGGCTTAAAAAGGCCTGACTAAGGATGTCACTCACAGTCAAGCTTCTGAATGTTTCGCTTAGATGATAGTTTCAAAAATTAATAGTTTTTCAAAATTTTAAAACATTTTTAGAAAATGTTTAAGATCCTAGCCTATAATGCTTAGCTGCTCATTCAGCAAACATATGTGCAACTTCATAGTGTACACAAAGAATAAAGCTGAACTTTTAGACTGCTGCTAAATCGTAGCCACTCTAAGCTGTTGACCTATGAGACACCCTACATGTATAACAGCAATATTGGTACTATAAGAAATAATACTACCTGCCAAGTTTCCCATCCTCCTCCTCCGTAAGTACCCCTTCCAAAAATATCTACGCCAACATAAACATCAAATGATCTTATGCCGGCAGCAGCAACAGAAGCTTCTATATTTTCTCTCTTCCATGTGTAGTTTAAGAATATTCCATCACTGACTTCAAAAAATGGACTGAAAAATAAAAGCAGTTGGAAGTGAAAGAGCAAGTATCGTTTTGGCAAGATGACTCATTTTCAAGATAAGAGAATATGAAGGGAAAATTAGGGCATATAAGAAGGAGTAGAAGGAAATTCTCATCAAATTGGTTAAAGGGTCTCGTATCTGACAATAAAGTTTGCCGACTAATACTTGCAAATTCTTTATTGAAATAACCCTGTAATTATACATTGCACTTTTTAAGGTGCTCCCCCTGAGCTATAATGTGCTTCTCAATTCACCTTTCCCAGTCTTTGAATCATTCGCAAAAGTGTTCCTCTGTTATCCCTGACAACGCCTCTTGATTCTCTAGGCCTCCAAAGTCTTAAATGCTAAAGTTTTAGTTTTTCTTTGATTTTTGGGGAATAAAAAAATAAATGGAGGATTAATCCGACAAATAGTTAGGAGTTTCAAGGACCAGTGTGGCCGTTCTGGCAAGAAACTCCTCCCAATAATAACATGTTGGAAGATGTCTTAATTATCCAACCAATCTTGACAAAGACGCAAACGCTTTCCCTTTTGTACAACTAAGAAGTTTTGGGAATGATCTTCGCGCAAAGCTTTGACATCCCCAACTACTGTCTGAGGATGAGACGCACTGTTTCTTGTTTGATTCCGCTGACGCCAGCGACATCTTTGACCACGAAGCGACGGTTTGTGTTGACAGTTTTTTCAACTTCTTGCACAAAATAAAAATAACGAACAGTGGTGAGGCACCCCGAAGGCTTGTCGTCCTTGGTTAATATTATGTCCTCTCTGAACCTTGCCAGCCGCTTGAAGAATGAGCTTTTATTCAGAAGACAGTCTCCATAAAGTGGGTTCATCTCTCAAGATTCCCAATTTCATTTTGTCTGCTTTCACAAGGAGGTTCATCATAATTCACTGCTCTTCCAAATCACGGTCAATTTCTACCATTAAAATAGCAAAAATATACGCGTGCAGAAACAGAGCTACATTAAAGACGAAGTGGTCAAAAGAACTGAAAATAATTGGTCAACTGGCTGAAATTTAAACAAATGTTGCGTAACACCTATCAATCCTACTCCCAATATTGCTATTGCTCTCGCAATAAAACGAGCCAGCGATTTCTACTGCCAGACCGTTTGTCTGTGTAACACATGCAACTAAAAATATAGGAGATAATTGGCTTTCGTAAATTGGTCATTTTTTTAGTTCTCCCCTCTTTTTTTATCAATCATCGTTAGGCACCACTTCTCCACAGTCGTCAAGCTTGCCCTGTGCGTCAATGTCCTTTAATGTATGGAAAAATTCCTCAGCACAACTCCAATTCTAGAAATGTGTGTGTCTTATGAGAAATTATGAGAGTTCAGTCGAAATTCAGTCCATAATCATCGTATATTTGTTATTTCCATTGTTTGAGTGCTGTTAAGACTTTCAGCTATGACGTAAACTGGTGAAGCTAAGACGTATATTGACTCCTTCGCTGATGCCATCTAGTGTTGTCAACTTAAGTCTCTAAAATCGTATCCAACCGCTAAAATGAGCCACAGGCAGTGAACAGGTCAAAATCATGACGACATTTTGAACCATGTTTGTTGAATGGTTACTTTTTAATGTTAAGTATGTAGATAAACCTCTGGTTAAATTCGAGATCGCTCGCTTTTCATTAAAAGAAATTAAGTGCAGTATGTAAAAAACACAAAATAAGGAGTGGGTTATTTTCCCTTTCCTTTTTGGAGATAATAATTATTTCATATACCATAAAACTTTAATTTTTTTTCTCTTTTTTTTAAAACGAAGTGTAAAAAAACTACACTTTTAGGCCAATATATTCAAACTGTCACAGGGGTGGAGAGGGAGATTTACTATCAGCTTAAAAAGGAGGATAATTCCCTCCTCAATACTATGGAAGACATCATATATAGTACAGGTTTACCAAGAAACGAGTCTATTTCAACTAATTTGGGTATGATTGGAATGTCAACAAAAACACCCTGAAAATTCAATGGAAGATAAACTTCTATTGAACCAACATCTAAAATCATTCTAAGGGAAACACTCTTTTCTTTCCCACTGTTCAAGAGCATGTTTATTGCAGAATCAATAAGCAAATAGTTCCTTCGTTTTCTGGATTCCTATTTTTCTAGCAGCATTTCCTGGCTTAAAAAGATGGAAGAGTCATTGGAGCATTTTTTTATGGGAGAGGAGGGATCAGTAAAAAGGTATGTTTTTGGTAACTATTGTTCAATATTTAGTGGGGGCCCTCTAAACAAGTCCTACTTTTAACCCTTCCTGCCCCCCTCCCTTCTAACATCCCTGTTTGCAGGTTTGCGTGTTAACATACAATGTTTTGTTTCCTTTTAGATTATTTTGATGTTTTCTTTCGTGCTGGTGCCTCCTTCTAACTTTTTTCTCTTTCTTCTCCTTTTTGTTTTTTATTTTGTTTTCCTATTCTGAACGTTTCCATTTCTGAAAAAAGAACATGACACTATTATCTCACTGTTGTCATCACGTCTAAAATTAACAACAAATTATGGTCTCTCTGGTCAAATTTGAGATCGATTTTTTTTTTTTTTTATTAACTTTGCAATAGGCGAAAACCATTATCTAGGGGAGGATTCCCTTTTGATTTTTGGAGATAAAGATTATTTATCGGCCCTAAAAATTTGAAGTTTGTACTAAATTAAACAAGCAAACTACATTTGACCAAATTTTTAGCAGACGTCAGAGGAATTTTTCCACAAATATGAAATGACAGAAAAAAAATTTCTAGGCCATAATATTTCAAGTTTTCACCTAGGTGGAGGGGGAGGGTCACTCTCAGCTTATAGAGGGTGGTACTACCTGTCTTCACTCTTGTTAAGATATTATATCTAGCATAATTTTATTTAAGAATGGGTTTATCCAATCTGTTCTGGGCATGATTGGTATTTCAGCAAAATGTAACACTGAAGATTTTTAAGAGGGAGAAAATTAAATTTCCATTTAATCAATACTTAAAACATTTGTGAAATGACAATTTTTTTTTTCTTTTTTGCATCAATAAACAGTTTGGTTCCAATCCTGGATACCTCTTATACTAGTTTTTTCTGCCTTAACAGGGGAAGAGTTTTCTTACAGGTGAAATCGACAAAATGATTTTTTTTTTAAGTGTTACTCTAGTGTCTTCAGGAGCAGATCCTCTACCCCATTCCCAGCCCACTTCCCCTCCTTCTAGCTTCCCTGTGAGCAAGTGAGCGTATTGCAAACATATTTTTTTAGCCCTCTGTGTTTGTTTTCGACTTTTTTGGCATGTTCATTTGCATTGGTGCTTTCTTTCGCATTGGTGCTTTCTTTTGGCCTTTTTCTCTTTCTTTTGCTTTCTCCTTTTTTCTATTGCTTTTTTTCTTATCCTCGATGTTTCTAATTTCGGGAAAAAAGGCATTATATGTCACTGCTAAGACAGCATCTACAATAAAACAAAAACTTACTAGTTTTTAGCATTAAGCTCATTCTGCCACAGTAATTCACCATTTATAGTGACACTGTCATACCAAATTAATAGATTTTCCCCTTTGATCGTTTTCAGTTGGGTCTGAAGCTTCTTTAAAAAATTAATCATTCCTTGTAGAGCCACTTCACTAAGCTTGTTTTCTATATTTATTAGATACCCATCAAAGTTATGATGTGCAGCAACCAATGACATCTTACTAACCAGCAAGTCTATATATTCGTCTTTTGTGAATATTTCTTCACATATTGAAGTACCACCTTCCCATTCAGTTATGAACGTCCCTGAAAAATACTACAATTTAAAAATATGTCATTTAGGTTAGGGAACCATACCTTCAATAGGATGGAGAGAATACCATCAATTAGTTTTCCTCCCCCCCCCCCTTTAAGAGGGGCTCCACCCCATCCACCCCCCCCCCCATTCCCTTGCTATATTTCTCTAGTAAAGAAAAGAAAAATCTATACAAATAGCATGTATGCCAGATTTAGTTACTAAAATCAGTTTTACTAACAAGATCCATAGTCATAGAAGGCTTACTATCACAATACACTGTAACATAAATATAAAGTTCTAGCTTTTCTACAGCTTTTGTGACCATTCTATTTTCTTTTTTTTGAATGGTCAGCTATTCTCCATAAGAAATTTATTAGTATACTTTGTAATCCATATTTCTGTTGGCTAAGTTATTTGCTATTCTTATATCCCAGGCTAATACAATTTTAATATTCCTGATGTCTCTTGGGCCTGAAAGCTAAACCTAACTAAAGTTTTTTTTTAGGAAACAAACATAAATTGTGAATATCTTTCAAATCAGGCCTAAGAATTACCATACCAGGTTGGTAGTTGACATAAAAAGCAACAAGACACGTTTCTCTTTTTTTCAAGGCATTGAGGATATAGAGTAGTTGGTAGTCTTCAGAAAATGACTTTTGTACATTCATGGAAAATTTCAAAAGTGTTTAGTGAATGAGCCTAAAACCACCTTGTTTCCTGTTTATCTCTCCGTTTCACAATGCCACTAGCTGTTTTCACTGAAAATAGATTGATGTATGTGCTTCATTTCTGTTTTGTTTTTCTGTTCTCAATTGTTGTATTTTCCCTTGATGGTAATACAATATGATCTATATGCTATCCAAAGACCCTCAAGATAACATATTTTGCCCGCAGGAACACCTTTCTTTACTTGGTGGCTCTAAGCTTATATTGTTTTTACAACACTGAAACGTTTTGAACAAAAAGGGCTGAAAATCAAAATTTGAAATAAAAAACTTTTACAACTTTAATCTCTAGAAACCCTTAATTCAATGTCTTAATAGAATGCATATTTCTGAAATTCGATTATATATTTAACTTATTAATTTTGCTATGTAAAAAATATTTTATATTACAATATGCTGCACACAGTAGAATGGTATGTGAACCCCCTCCCCGCCCCTTGAAGAATGTTTAAAAGGACACTTTTCATGGAAAAGGAAACTGTGGTCTAAATAGGCATTCTTCCACATTTTTAACCCCTCCACTCTCCCAGGAAAACTCATCTGTAAGACATCCCAGTTTCCCCCTTAAGGGTTTGACCTGCATTTATTTTTATATCATAAGGCCTTTTTCATTTATACATATTACTCACCAAGTATTAAAACACCATGTAAGTGTGCAGCTTCAATCCACCCAGGAGGAGGAATTGTAAGAAGCTTATGACTAAAGTATACAAAAACATCAACCATGCTCCAGTGCCAAAAAGCGTAACTTTTGTGATTAGTTGATCCTGCTACAAATCTATCTTCTAGATAGCCTCCTCTCATGTCATGACATACAATAGTTCTTGATTTGTTTTCCAATTTTTTTAGACTTGTTCTCTTTTTCAGTGGAGCTTCTGATGGTGGATTCCAGCTTCTAATTTCATTAAAACAAACCAATGGATGGCACTCTTCTATTTCCATTCTGGTAAAAAAAAAAATCATTTCAGTGAAGTATATATAGACAGATCTTATAAAAATACAAAATAAAAAAATCATTTGATAATATTACACAACATAAGCTATTTGTAATTATTTGACCTTTTGTTGAGTATAATTTAAGAAAAATTTGTTCAAAAATAAAAAAATTTCAAAGAAAAGCAACAAACAATATTATAATCTAAAACAAGCAGAATTAAGGGGATACAGTAAGCCAAGCTTTAAATAAAAAGTGATTAGTATGAAATTATTATGCTACTCATACTTCCTGGAGTTTTGTTTTCAACATCAGCCCATTTGTAACAATCAATGCTGATTTTTATTTGAACTAAAATAAATTCTTATCATTGTTTTCATCTTTTAAATCCATTTTCTTTAAATGTAAGAAAAACCAATTGGATAAATTAAACTTTTAATGTAAGCTATTTGCTTGGTTTTCAATAAAGTACAAATGAAACACTAGCCTTTTGAAGGTTTTAAGGGTCACAAATGAAAACAATGCAGTTATTTTGGTAACATTTATCCGTGATGAAACATTTGTGACAATTCATTAATTCTACAATTTTTAAAGACTCTAATTTCATCACTTTTCAAAAAATTTTCAAAATCTAGGTTCTGTTTTTTTTTGTGTGTTTTTTGTTTCTTTAATTGACACATATTTTTATTATACACCAACTTCAGGAATATTTGCAATTTTTGCTTAAGAACTGTTGATTTGTAATCAACAATATCAAGAAAGCCTTAAATTCTAGCTAAAAAATGAATTAAATACCGTATTAGTTAGGAAATGAGTACTTGATTTGTTTTGATTTCAGAATTAAATAAGTTGCAATGCTAGTCTTGTATTTGTGATCAACAATCTACAAAATCTATACTCATCAATATTGCTGAAATCAAACTCTATTTGAAAAATGTTTATGCTAATTTCAACATTTGTTAAATATTCTATACCACTATATTTATAGGACTATATTTGTCAACTGTTTAACAAAAGTAGTTGAATTTTGAAGTTCTATACTGCAATATTAGCCTCTGATTTGTAAGTAACAACCAAAGGTGCCGTTGAATACCAGCTTTTGTGAAGTCAAACATTATTTGTGAAATATATTAATAACATTTTAGAATTGCAAGTTCTGACAAGGTGCAAATCTGTAGGCTAGTTATAGTCTTTGAATTTTGGGATTCTATATGACAATATTTATACCATACTCTTTATGAAATATGTAGCAAATGTAGTTAAATTTTGAAAATGCTAAAGTGTTTTAAAATTTTAAAAAAGCTTCTTATCCTAATCAATGATCCTTGTGTTACAGGAGCTGTTCTTAAAGAATTGGGACAAAAAGTCAAACTTGCCTCAACTTAGTGAAATACCTCGAACTTGTTGAAAAAGATTGTGATAATTTAGATCTTATCCAGTTATTCCATTTACTCCAAAATATAAAAAAAAAATATTTCAACACCAACACATTCCCTTAAAGAAGCCTATAGATGTGTTACAATTAATTGTGCAATACAGGAAGTGAAGAGGTCTTTGCAAACGCAAGAGTTGCTTATTAAATATTTTCTGTGATTCCAGTTTTGGTGGCAGGTAATGAGTTTTGTTTAGTAAACTTAAATTAATACTAATATACCTCAGATTGACTATGGGCCAGGAACAGCTAAATGCTTTAGCAATAAAGAGCATAGAAAAAATTAAAATTTGGCCAGAAAATTTTTGGTAGGCAGGGAGACACTAATAAAAATTTTGCCCTCGGCAAAAGAGAGGCCAGAACCACAACTGATGTGAAGAAATGTGTATTTAGGAATGAAATAACTAACTATTCATGGTTGATTTAAAATAGCATTCAGAATTTTTCAGTATTTCTTTCAGCTGGTCATCAGGCTTTAGCCTAACTATTACTAATTGGCAAATCTAGGGTAAGGTATCCAGTAGCTGGACTGCTAAAATAAATTTCGACAGTTACATTACTGTAAAATATCTATTATACAACCAAGAAAGTGGATTATTTCACCATCAGGTTTGTCTAGATGTTCTCAATAAGTATGTGATTAGATTGAATATTTTCACAAACTACAACAATAACAATTTTAAAAGGAACTGATAGTCAATAATGGACCTTAATCTTTGACCAACATATTATTCTTTTTTATAATTAAAGTTTTAAAGGATACAATTAGATTCCTTATTTTATGCTTCTTTTCAACATAATAGTTGTTACCCTGAAAATGCACCCCAACCATAGGTGGCCCTAATAACATAATTGTTTGTGGTTATTTCCACAATTTGAATCATTATAAAACTAGTTACACTGTGTAGAGTCAAAATATCCAGTTCAGACTTAGTGATTATGTTAAATATTGGATGAAAAATAGTATTCTAAATCAGTTAGAAATGTGAATGTTAATAGAAGGGAAAATATAAAAATTTTATATAATTTTCTATCCTATTCTCTAAATATAAAATAATATAAATATTCTGCATATCATAAAGCAACAATTTCATTGTTTTTTGTTTTTTTTTAGTTTGATGGGCTAGCCTATATATCCTAACACTATATAAGTGCCCAAGGGGGGGTGCATAAAAAAAGCATAAAATTAGCAATCAACAAATGCATCTTTTTGTTTTAGCCTCTCTTCTACTGAGGAGTCCCTAGTCTACATATTTATCTTGAATAGGCCAGGATACAAGAGCAATATGTTATAAGTCTAGAATTGGAACTGCTGAAAACAAAACATGTCAAGAAAACAATTCTTACTTCATAATATGCAGAATAACTGTAGTTAACACATTTTGACTATATTTTCACTGTACTTAACCAGCCCCCCTAATGTGCAAATGAATAGCCCAAATTATATATTTCCTGGTGTTTTGAGGTTCTTGATTTTGCCAGGTCTCAATTTACAGGTATGCAGGTTGAAACAAGAGTAATTTGTGGCAAAATACATAAAAAACATACAGTTTGGGCTATAATATTGTCAATTAGGGAAGGTTTGGGGGTTAAGTATAGCAGAGCTGTAGTCAAGATGTATTAACTATGATTATTCTGCATATTATGAGGTAACATATTTCCTTCGCAACAGTCACAGTTCTAGACTTATATAAGTAATTTGGGTAATGTTTATATTAAGGTAGCTAAGAAACAAACTTAAGCATAGGGTAAAGGTATCAATGATTTGACAGAGCAATTTTGGAACTCCTGTCAAAATTTTCCTTCAGAATGGAATAACTCTGCTTAGCTGTGACTTGGAGCACCATCTCTTGAAGCCATTTTTTGTAATTCAATGATAGGAAACATTGACACAATATCTGGTACATCCAGATAAGAAAAGGACATTTAATTCAGTCAGTTTCCTGTTTTTGACAAAAAAGAAGCTCCCAATAATTTGTCATGTATAT
>JAQQPU010028645.1:0-10454 GCA_029168905.1 Artemia sp. Kazakhstan ARC1039
TAGTAATAGCAGTAGTAGCAGAACCAGTAGCAATATTACTATCTGTGTGCGTATAGTGCCATTTCGTTAGTTCACTGTTCCCCCCAAACCACTCTTTATATATCCTGATAGCTTCAATTTAATAGACACCCCATATGTATTACTGATGTATCATATTTACAATCTAAACGGGACATATTAGGTTCTGATTTTGTTCAACATTCCCTGAAAATTTCATCTTAATACTCTTTATTTGTTTTGGAAAGATCCGAGACCTTACTTGGTTTGAAAGGGTTATTCTAACCCCTTCAGGTCATCTCCTGAAATTAGCTTATTTTCAAAGTGTATAAACCACCCTATTTTTCAAAAAAGTCGAAAATTGGATTAATAGCAACCTATATTTTCTAACCATTTCAAACATAAGCATTAAAACAAATAAAAAAAAACACTTATTGTAGTAGTAGCAGAAGCAGTAGCAATAACACGATCTGTGTGCGTATAGTGTCATGTCGTTAGTTCACTGTCCCCTCCTAATCACAATATATATATATCCTGAAAGTTTCAATTTAATTAGCCACCCCATATATATTACTGATATATCATATTTACAAACTAAACGGTACATAGTAGGTTCTGATTTTGTTCAACATTTCCTGAAAATTTCATCTTAATACTCTTTATCTGTTTCGGAAAAATCCGGGATCTTACTTGCCAGGATCTAAAAAAAAAATTTTTACAACTTTTGGGGGGAGTTTTATTCATGAAACTAGCTCAAAAGTTGTTAATTCTTATACACTGTTAGGTACTTTTATTTCTTATAATATTGTATGGCAAATTAAATACATAAAAGAAGATATTTTTTAACAGGATATTGTCATTCTGAATTATTGCAATGTGAACACATTATTCCTTAAGCATATGTCACAGAGGGAACCCGCTAACATTTACAACTTTTGGGGGAAGTTTTATTCATGAAACTAATTAAAAGCTGTTAATATTTTCAACTTTTGGAGGGAGTTTTATCATTGAAACTAGCTAAAAGTTGATAATTCTTATACCTTCTTAGGCACGTTTATTTATCATAATATTGTATGGCAAAATAAATACATAAAAAAGGATATTTTTCATTAAGATATTGTAATTCTTCATCATTGCAATGCGAAAACATTATTCCTTAAGCATATATCGCAGAGGGAAAAAATCATAGCTCAAATGAAAAAAAATTATCAGAGTTGAAAATCATGCAACTACATATCACTTTTTGAAGAAAGGATCGATACTTATCGGTTAGCTGGAACACATGTGAGAAGTGAAGTCTGATTAATCGTAATGAGTGCTGTTAATATTTTCAACTTTTGGGGGGAATTTTATCATTGAAACTAACTAAAAGCTGTTAATATTTTTAAACTTTTGGGGGGAGTTTTATCATTGAAACTAGCTATAAAGTTGATAATTCTTATACACTGTTGGGCACGTTTATTTATTATAATATTATATGGCCAATTAAATAGATAAAAAGAGATATTTTTCATTAAGATATTGTCATTCTGCATTATTGCAATGCGAACACATTGTTCCTTAAGCATATGTCGCAGAGGGAAAAAATCATAGTTCAAATGACAAAAAAATATCAGGGTTGAAAATCATGCAGCTACACATCACTTTTTAAGAAGGGATCGATACTTATCGGTTAGCTGGAACACACGCGAGAAGTGAAGTCTGATTAATGGTAATGAAGTAAAACAGAATATGATGAAAATATAATAATTTAGAAAAAAAACTGGGCTATATATTTGTACATTAGGGGTGAGGTAAAGCATATCATATATTAAATACGCAATACCTTACTAGACAGAGGAAACCTAAAGCTAATTTAGTAGGTTTCAATAAGTGCTTTTGAATACAATATATTTTAGGAGTTCCAATTTGTTTCTAAAGTATTTTGCATCCTTTCTTTATTTTATTAAATAAGTCAAAAATAATCCAATTTCACCAAAAGCAAAACCATGTTAATGTAAAACTAATTCTAAATAGAACAACTATTCCAGAAGATAATCATATTAATTACCTAGGTCTCATGCTTGACCAAAAACTTAATTTCCACTTCCACATTTCCAAGACAATAAAAAAATGCTATAGAAAAACAAACATACTAAAAAGACTTCTTTCCACACCCTGGGGATGTAAGGAGAAATTCTTACTCCAGTTTTATAAACCACATGTAAGACCCCATATTGACTATGGGCTCATCGTCTATGGTGCATGTGCAAAGACCCAGATGCAAAAAATTTAAACAACACAAAATGATATAATACGTCTCATATTTGGTCTTAGGAAACCCACAAGCACCAAGTTTCTGCTTATGGAGAGTGGATTAACATCAATAAGGGAGACGTAGCTTTCTCTTGACAAAACATCTTACAAAAATTGAATCAAATAGCTGACACACCCTATATAATTGTTTAAGAAATCCAGCCATGTATAGAGGCATTGCAAATGAGTATGCCAACCTTCAGAAGAAGTTCCCCGTACCGGCAAAATCTATTGCACCTACTTTCCCACAATCCCCTCCATGGAATTGGTCAATTCCCATAATAAATACTGATTTCTCAAAGTGGAATAAAGATTTAACCACCATTGCTTTTCTCCAGAAAAAATTTGCTGCGCTTAACACAATTACGTATAAAAACCACTTCCAAATATTTGTTGATGGGTCAAAAATGAATGAGAATGTAGCAAGTGGTGCTTTCCTTCCTCACCTGAAAATTGCAATGGGCGAGAGATTATATGATAATCTATCTATAATGTCTGCTGAGTTAAATGCCATAATCATGGCATTAGAACACCGTAAGGAAAACCAACCTTTGATTGCAAATTCAAATAATATTATAGCATATTCCGACTCTTTATCAAGGCTTGAGTTGCTGGCCTCAGCTCCTCAGTATAAGATGGACATTGACTCTTATCATTGTCTCAGTATTATTGATAATCTTGCTGCAAGTGGCATAAGAACTTATTTTAAGTACATTCCTAGCCACTCTGGTATAAGTGGTAATCATCAGGTTGATGAAATAGCAAAAAATGCCATAAATATTGACCAGCCAAGTGGGAGACCAATCCCGATTAGAGATATTTACCGATGGAGATTATCAGATATTAATTTTAATAAGATTAATCCTATCCTTTCCCCCTTTTCCAATAAGTATTTTTCTAGAATCTATCATAGAATTCGTTCTGGAAAAAATGTTTGTTTGCTGTTAATGGGATAAAGCTGTTGCACTACTTTGAGGTTGTTTTCATATTGATTTGTACCCTTTAATAGACAAATTTATAGTTAAGTTAAATTGAGTGATATCCTCCAATCCCTAGAATAGGTCTTTCTCTTCGGACATCGTCACCAGCACTTTCTTTTTTCTTAAGTTGACTGAGGCGTCATCTATAACGGCAATTTCTCCTATATCATTAAGGTGCTGATTTTCTACTGGGAACAAGCAGAAGAGGGGAAGGAACCCCTCGCAAGCGCCGTATTGTACCCGCTGTTGTTCAGTTACCCGAAAATTGCGGGGAAAAGGTGAGGGGGTACTTACACTTCCCTTGTTCCTGGGTGATTTCAGTACCTGGAATTTGATTACTGGATTGCGATTTGCCTGATGACGTGAAGGTGCGATGGCGACGCTTGTACGAAATGCTGTGCTGAACTTTATGTATCGCTCGATGCAAATGGGAAACAAAATAGATCAAATTGTTAAAAGAGCCATGGAGTTTTTCTCTCATACGGACATATTGAACGCGAAAAAAAAAGTTGATCTCTATCGGGAGCGAACTGGGATATGATTACGTATTCCGGAAAACTGCCAACGTCAACAAAAATATTATTGAAATGGCGAAGATATTGTCCCAATGTGCCAAAGACAAGAAATCACTACCACAATTTGTCATTGTGGATCCCCAGGAAGTTCCCACATGTCCAGACGAAATCAGTGCTTGCATTCGGGTCAAAGTTAATGAAATGTGTCGTCGCGTAGATGTTGGATTAGACTCGATAGCTGGAAAAATCAAGCTAGCTACGGATACGTTCTCCGAACAATTAAGTAAAGTGTCTGAACAGTGTGCTGCTATCTCCGACACTATGTCCCTAGCCCCTCCCTCTCTTCAACCACAAGTGACACAACAGAAGTCTCTGTGCTCAGGGTTGGTTAAAAATATGCCACCTGATCTCAACTCGCCGCAGGCTAGGCAAGAGTTCATAGGCAAGCTTTGCCCAAGTGGGGTTGATTCGGACTCTCTTACTCTAAAGCGTAGCAACAATGACTGGAAAATCCTTGTCAAGTCACAGGATTCAGCAACACAACTAGCCCAGGCCATGAGTAGTAAGCAAATTGACACCCAATTGAGAGTGCCCCAATTTGTAGGCATTGTAAGGCAGATTCCTAGTTCTCTAGATGAAAACGAGCTAAGCCGAGTAGCTGGGTGTGAAAAAGCTGTTCAGTGCGGTTACACTAGAGCCTTCAAATTATACTACCCGAGTCGCGCTGATCTGGAAAATGCTATTGCCAGTCCCCTTAAGATCTGCCTTGAGCTATTCAGGGTTGAGGAGTTCCGTTTCTTGCTCCGGTGCTGCTTTAAATGTCACAGTGTTGGACATATCGCTGCCAACTGCAACCAACAAGAAAAGTGCTCACACTGTGGCAGCACTTATCATACGTCTTCAAGAGTTAGCCCGTGCAAGAAGCCCCAAATGTGTTTAAATTGTAGCTCAAAAAAGTACAATTGCTACCACGCCTCATGCCCACTTAATCAAGCACAGCCGTCTATGCCTCCTGTATCTTAATGGGCTGCAAGGTGTACTGTTGGAATATGAATGGTAAAGTGCTGGAAAAATTGCCATTTCTTAGTGATCTATCCACGAAATATGACCTTATTTGCCTCCGAGAACATTTTCTCACGGAAGCCAGTGTCAACTTGCTAAAATTTTCTTCAGATCATCATTATATTATACAGCCAGCACGCAAATTTGGCAACCACGGACGTCCTTCAGCAGGGCTTGCTATAATCTCCAAATCTGTTCCCCTCCCCCCTGCCTGTCTCCAGCAAAGTGAACACTTCCAGCTTATTCAGTCTGGGGATTTTATTGTAGCCAATGTTTACTTGCCTACTAATTACAATAATATCGTTTCGGAGCAAAAGTTTGCTATCACTTACAAGAAACTCGGAAACTCTATAAAGAAAATACTAAGGGAGGGCTTACCATTAGTGATTTTGGGGGACTTTAACTGTAACATTGAAGACAGTAGCAACTCTCGTGCCCAAGTGCTTCTAAGTTCACTTCCTAATGGATTCAAGCTAGCCACGAAAAACAAGCAATATTCTTTTATAAGTGTCTCTCAGTCTGTGTCTAACATCGATCACGCTATTAGTTATAATGTTGAGCTACCTACCGTACAGGTAGGACTTGACGGAGTGTACTCAGACCATCTGCCCCTTTCTGTCACTATCCCATGTACTGTGAATACGTACCCGCCGAAACCTAAACCGAAGCTCGTGAGTGACTGGAAAAAGGTTTCCCGCCATTCATTCCAACAAAAGTGTGACGAAGTCCTCGGAAAAATTAAGGTCCCATTTCATCTGCTCCAGTGGAATGCTGACTTACCTGATAGTGAAATTAGACTGCAATTGAACCTATACTTTGCTGAAATATGCCACGCTTTAAAAATAGCTGAAAGCTCAGCTGTTCCGAGTGTTGAATTGCGCCGTACATCTCGAGTAAAAGGATGGGCCCAAAACTCCGATTTGGTTAATGCAAAGGCTGCGGCCAAGTTGTGGCTGCAGATTTGGCATGAGTGTGACAGGCCTAAAAGTGGTGCAGTCAATCAAATTCATATTTTTACTAAGCGGAAATTTGCAAAAGAACTGCGTAGACATCGTAGTGCTTTAAAACTTGAAACTGTGTCGAAAATCATGGACAATCTTAATCTGATTTGGAATTTGCGTGCAAAGCCTACTGAGTACAATAATCCGACTGCCAGTGAGATTGGTGGGAAATTATGGGTTGATTATTTTAGTGCAGAATTTGCAGCCCCAGATGAGTCGAAAAACCAAATGTTTTGTGAGTAACTAAGTCCCCTCCTTACTAAAGAGCTAAATTATTTTGTTGTGAATAGTAGTCAGATCCGGGAAGTGTGCAAAAAATTAAAGAAGAAGTCGTCAAGTGGTGCCGATAAAATATGTGAACATCATCTATTGAATAGTAGTCCCCTTTTATTTGAACATCTTGCAATTGCTTACCAGATTATTATGACGCATAGTGTTGTAACAGATTTATTTTGCTTAGGATCCGTAACGCCTGTACTGAAAAAAGGAAAACTCGCAACAGAACCTTCTTCTTATTGACCGATAACTATTCCCTCTGTTTTTTGCAAGCTTTTTGAATTGTTAATAATAGGTGACATAAAGAAATTTTGCAAGGCCCCTCCCCACCAGTTTGGTTTCCAGTCAGGAATGGGATGCGCTCACGCATTAAATGTTGTAGCAACTTTTCTGTTAGATGCGTACATTTCTAATGAATCGCTGGCTATTGGTGAATACGGCGTACGCCGTGCTTTTGACTCGGGCATACATGCGCAGATAATGCTAGAATTACGGAAAAATGGTGTCGACCCAGCTATTGTTAGACCTCTTTATGATCTGTATAGCCAATTAAATGTGTGTGTACGCATTCCTAATGCAGAACCCACTAGGAAAATCCCTGTAAAAAAGGTATAAAACAGGGTGCGATTTCTTCACCAGATTTGTTTAATAATAGTGTTTCCGAGGTGCAGTCCAAAGTCACTACAAGCTTTATTCTAAGAGGAATAGATGTGACCTTAGTTGGTTTTGCGGATGACATCTTGAATTTTTCTCGGCAAATAACTTCCCTAGAAAGTAATTTTAATATCCTGTCATCTCAGTATGGTGATATTGGCCTTAGTTTTAATGTATCAAAATCGGAAGTAATGCTGTTTAATTGGAATAAATCTGTTCTACCTCACATTCAACTAGGATCCCTGTCTATTGAGCCTGTAAAGTCACTAGTATACTTGGGACTACCCATCGGAGAAACACTGTCATCTACCCGTTCGCTAATCATCACACATATAGAGCGTAAAATTCGAACTGCGTATGGGGCCACAATTTCTTCGATGAGAAATCTTAATAGGTTTTCACTGGCTAGAATTTACAATGCTGTCGCGCAGCCACATATATTATATATAACACCATTTTGGAAACTTCTGCGTAAAGAAGATAAATTTAAAATCTGTAGAATTTTCTTCAGATATTTGAAGTTTTTGCTGCAAGTTCCATTGAGAACCAGTAATTCGTACCTGATCCGGCGATATGCAGTAACTGATCCATTTTCTGCAGTTAATCAGTTGCTTGATAAGTATCGTGCTAAGTTGGAGGGTAGCAGCGATCCTTGGCTACCTCTACTCTCGTCACTTTGATTGATGTGTATGTGTATTTGCTTTGTCTGTACCATTAAGTGTATGTTTTTTTCTCTCTCTCTTTTCTGTTGTTTTTTTCCATCAATTTCTGTATTTATGATGGGCTTAAAAAATAAATTCAATTCAAATTCAATATGAATAACGAAACAATTGACCATTGCCTGTTTGAATGTAATATGCTGACGTCTGCACAACATACCTTGCTGTGTAAACTGCTAAAATGCTTCAAACACCATAAAATCTCACTATCAGCCAAGAGCCTAGCCAACTATACCTGCACACAGAGCATAGAAATCGACATCTATCAGCTTATATTTGAACTCCTAGAGTCGAAAGAACTACTGAAAGATATCTGAAAATATCTAATAAATATGAGGCAATCAAGCTAGTAGCTCTGTAGCCCACAGAGTGAAGCAAAAGGAAAGGAGCTAAATAGGTATTACTGAAAAGCCCGCCTGCTGTTAAATAGAAGAAGAAGAAATAAGTGACTAAGCATATTGTTCAGAAATAAATATAGCCAAAAAGTAAGGATGAACTGTGTTAATCTTGTTTTTTTCTGCGTGGATATTAGTGGAAGAATTTGCCCATTGCCTTAGTATCAGGCTACTTGAGACTATTGCCTTCACTCCTACTATCCTGGGTTGAAGTGATAGATTTTGTTTCTGCAGCCTATGCTGACTTTTAGTACACTGTTGCTTTTTGGGCACTAGTTTCTTAATATACAATCAAACAAATGGGATAGCCTAAATAATTGCTTACAGGACAGTACCCTCCTACATAGCCTATGGTAGACCAAATTTATACCTGCTAGGCTTGCATCAGTGAGTAAGGTTAGGCTATAGCCTACCATCAATGGGTAAGGTTAAGCAAGGCTACTTGGTAATAAAGTTACAAATAATCTCAGGAAACATCTTGGTAGGCTAGGTATTTAGTGGTTGCTTTCCCAAGCGAAACATCTTTATAAAAACAATTCTTAGACTACTTCATAGCCTAATATGCTTAAAAATTGGGTAAAATTCTAGTTTAGCTTCTTTTTTTATATGTTTGAAAGGGGCTAGGTTAAGAAAATGAAACTTTCACTAATGAATCCAGGGCCAAAAACATACTCTGGGAAGGTAGGCTATTACCAAGATTCCATTTTAGGCTAATCCCCTTCTGATTTCAAAGTCTTAGAAATTTGTCTTAGCTACTAGACAGGTCTATACTTATTGAAATTTTACCTTGATTTTCAGCTATCAGTTTTTTTCTTTGGTTTTAGTTCCAAAATACAATTGTGGTTATTGAGTAGAAATTTAAGCCATATCAATGTTTTTTTTTTAATTTATGAAATGTATTTGCAGATTTTTGGAACCTCATAAATTGGGATTGAGTAAAGCTGTGAAGCTGAAAAGAGTTTTCTTTTATTCTATTTAAGTAGAAGATCTGTTTTGCTAGGTTTCATTTTCATAACACAAAATTCTTAAAGGTCACTGCCCTCTAGAGAGAAGGAGTAGAGGTTGTTACTTTAATATACCTTCCCAGGACATACTTTAGTCTGTAGACCCATCCTAAAAGTTTCATTTTCCTAACCCTACCCCTTTCCAAGATAGCAAAAAGTAGCTAAACTAGAATTTTACCAATCTTAATTATTAATTAACTCTATGAAAAGTCAGTCAGATATATTTTTTAATTAGTTTTAAACAAGGGAGCTTCTACATCTTAGCTCTTGTGGAAGCATGTTCTCCACTCTTGCACATGCCATATCCAGGGCAAAATCTATTTGTTCTGTAGGTGTTTGTTTCACTAGAATGTTCAATTCAGATCTCATATTGCTAGGTTGTAGTTCTGATACCAGCTGGAACAGATTGTGGAATGCTGATAGAAGTAATCTGGTTCAAACTGCCTAATCAACTTCAAGGCTTTTGCCCTTTATTATTTATTATCATTTCACTGTCCATCATTTCACATTGATGGTAACAGGTTAAAGTAAAAAAGAGCACAGTTTCCTTGTTTTTCAAGATGAGGGCTCAAATCCTCTAACTGAACATTTTGGACCATGACAAATATATTTGAAATCTTATTTGTATTCCTAGCATCATTTACCTCTGGGCAAAAATGAATGTTTTGTGGCACAAAATAGTAAAAACTCTACTTTGTTGCTCAAAAAGGTTATCATCTTATGATGATGTATTAAAAACCTTTGTGTGGTATTCATACTGTTATAAGGCAATAATTTATGAATAAATATGAACCTTCTGTTACAATTATGCTATATTGTACTGCAACCCTATAAACCTGTTCTCCAAGATAATAGGCTCAAAACCTCCTGTTAAGGGTTTTAGACCATGGCAAATGATTGGTTATATTAGAATTTAACTTTCTTGCCATTTTGACTCACTTTGAGTAAAATGTTTTTTGACACAAAATAGCAGAAAACACCACTTTAGTACAGCACAATTTCTTTGGTTACTTAAAAGGGCATTAGATATTGTTGATGTTATTAGACATTAGATAATATGGTGGTTATATTAGAATTTACCTTTCTTGCCATTTTGACTCACTTTGAGTAAATTTTTTTTTGACACAAAATGGCAGAAAACCCCACTTTAGTACAGCACAATTTCTTTGGTTACTTAAAAGGGCATTAGATATTGTTGTTTCTATTCAAATGGGCCTTCTCCCAACATTGTTGCTCAAGGGGGGGGGGATATTAATTCTCATGAATAGGTTTTTCAAACATGGTGATTCCAATGGTAATGTTTTCTGTTTTGATCCAGTGCCATTTTGAGGTGTTTCAGGCTCTATTTTTAAATACTTATAAGTTTGTATTATTAAGATTACTACTACTACTACTTGCAACTCACTACAACACCAAGTTGCCTGAGGCCAAGATAGATACACATGCTCCTCCTCTGTTCCAATATACTCAAAGCCTCCTTCTTTACACCTTCCCAGGAATTTCCCATTTCCTTTAAATCTTTCTTTATAACATCCTCCCACCCCAACTGCAGATGA
>JAQQPU010028648.1:0-10452 GCA_029168905.1 Artemia sp. Kazakhstan ARC1039
TCAAAATTATCCTTAAAAGAAGAAAAAATTTAGTATGGAATAACGATTACCCTTTTTACAGAAGAAAAATTAGTACCCCCGCTCCTAACCAGAATTTATTGTCAGGCATAATTTTGTCTAGAAAGCATTTATCTCAAGGAATCCACTCCCCCTTTTCAGTAAAGCAAAAAGCATAACTTTCGAAATGTTATAAGCTCAAGAAACAGAGGGTATTTAGATATAGGCTTTAAATTAGATAAAAAAGATCGTTAACCCAGCAGCTTATAGGCCAAAAATTTGCAATCATAGGTTAAAAATGCTAGCTAATTTACGCATAATATAGTCTTCATGCAACTCCTAAAGACTTTGCTTTCTAGCCTAATACTATCAAAGTTAAAAACCATAGTTTACACCCCCTCTTCCCCTGAGAATATAAAAGACACTTTATTGAAAGAAAGCTAGAAAAAGGAATAATATTCACTCTAAAGGGCTGTTAGCACTCCCCCCCGCCTTTTACATAACTTCCGTGTCCTAAAATAATATCTTTTAATTTTGCAGACAATTCGTTCCCCTCTTTCAGACATCATTGAAATACACAATGCATTGAATCCTCACAAGCTTAATTAACAGCAATCTCTTTCCACGTGAATGATGTTTACGAAATCTCTCCTCTTGTTGGAGGTTCACATACGGCTTTGTCTATACCACAAAAGAGAGCCAATTCATTTTGATAATTTTAAATATATCAAGGAGAAAAGATAATTTTGAGATAATTTTTCCGTGTCCTAAAATAATATCTTTTAATTTTGCAGACTTCAATTGATAGAATTAAATGGTGATGAATGGTGGGAGGGGAAGGAGGGAGGATGGGGTTTACGTAATGAAAAAAGAGTATATTTTCAAGCAGTTTATAAAGATTTTTTTTTTGGGGGGGGGGGGGGTATCCCCGATTTTTGAAAATTTTTGGAGGGGGACAATGTAAAATAATTTTATTTGGAAATAACCGAAGAAAATTTACTAAACAGAACTCACATTATAAATCGATGTTTTTAATTTGACTGGAAAAAAGTATTGTTTTTTCAGCGAAACCTTTGGCTAAGCCGATATCGTAATTCATAAGAATTAAGAAGCAGGATGTACTTGGCGAGTGTCAATAATTATCCCTATTTTGATCTTTGCAGAAATGTTTAAGTCAGTTTAGCGGTTTAAATTGAATCAGTATATTAATAGCTAAGGGTTGACAGAAGTTGGCTGTCACTTTTAGGTTGAAATATAGAAACCAAGAATTTATCAAAAACAGAATTATTTCCAATGAAAGAATTAAAGTCGTAAACAGGGGGTGAGGGGGGGGGGGTGTTACATGGTAAAAAGAGTGTATTTGTAGCTTTCTATCGACTATAAACATCACATAGTGGAAATTGTTTTGTGGGAGGGGGGAGGGGGTATACCCTGAATTTGAATTTACTGGAGGGGACTAGGTAAAATTATTTTATTTGGAAATAAACTAAGAAAATTTACCAAACAGAACTCACATTATTAATCATTGTAGATAAAGTTTCCAACTCATAAATATTCAATGCTTTATCCATGGTGTCTTAAAACTGTATGATAATTTAACCACAACGCATATCCGTTATATACAAAATGTCAAGGGCGAATTATGATGTAATGGGAAACCTTACGTAACTTTCCTGATTGGCTTAGAAAGAGACACGTGATCCTGTTCCCGTTAGAATCAATAATTCACCGTCAGAATATGTAAATCAATCGCCCAAAAAACTAGTCCCCCACGATTCGATCAATACATTGCCCCGTTAGAATTCAGTGTGCATGTGCAAATTTCGTCCCGGAGTCAATACACTTAGAAACAACAAATAAATTGACCTTGAAAATGGTGTCATTGACCCGTTCGTGGATCAATAATCCTTGAAGAAATTATAACCTGTCGGCGTTAGACTCAATTATAGATGGAAGCACATGTGTTCGTCCCGGAACTCATAATAGGTCCCTACTTATATTACTATATGCACAATAAAAATTATAAAATATGAGTCGTTAATAATATTTGTTTGGTTCAAATTTGTATATCTTAAAATTGTGGGCACTTTTCTTTTATAATATAAAATATTTTTCTGAAATAACTTTTGTAAAACAATTTAAAAACATTTTAAGAATCCCTTTTCTAGTTTCTTGCTTTAGTATTAGAAATACAAAATGCTTCTGACTTCTTCTTTCAGATAAGATGATGCGAAGAGGAGAAACAGCTCATGATTAAAAAAAATTCTTTAATAGGTAGATATGCAAAACAGGGCCGTAATGTGCTTTAGGGCAGAGGGGGGGGGGGGGTTTAAATGCCCAATAGACCGTGGTTTGCCCTCTCTCCTCAGACCCGAGTTTCCAGTCCCAAAGTTGAAATTTAGCTTCTTCAAAAGTCTTGTCAAAACTAAAATAAGCCTGCATGATTGAAGCATTTGTAGAAACGGGTCAGTTTTTTTAGTATATCTTTACCTTTATTTAGTATATCTACATGGCTCATTTTTCAGTTTTCGCTGTCATTTTCATTGGATTTGGTAAAATTGGCCCCAACCTCGCCCACCCCTCAGATTTTGACGAAATTACATCAGTGAATTAAAAATGTAGAAATGCAATTTGAAACGTATACGGATTATTTAAAAGTATTGGCACGCTATTTTGAATTAGAAAAAAACCGTCCGGAAGGACGAATTGAAAGCCCTACGATTATCAAATTACCCTCAAATGATCATAATTCAACTCAATTCAGGTTTTTAGGCAAGTAAGCTTACATAAAGACAAGCTGTTTAATCTTGATTAAAGATGGATTGAACTAACAGGATCAGTTGTAAGGTAATAATGACTAAAAACTGGTGTCTAAGGGGGTTGTAACCGTCCTCATATTTAGCAAGTGATACCCAGAACTTTGTTTTTCATCCGTGTTTAAAGGTAAATAGGGAGTTTTGTGTTTATTTCATCTTTGTTTTGATTGCACAGTGGTGTTAATGAACTGTAAAAGCTCCATATTAATAGTTACCAGAGCTCTATAAAAGGAGTTTGTACATATAAAAAATATATTTATATAATCTAAAAGAATTAGCTTTTTATGGTGATTCCAAAGATAAACATTTTAAAAGTTTATAGTTACCCACCAAAAGTCAAGATTCTTAAAAATCGCACCTGCTTTCGAGGGGTATTGATAACCATTACGCTAAAAAATTCAGCATATAAGGAAATAATTATGAAGTTCTGACCTGAAAAATGTGAAATTTTGTATTTTTCCGAGAAGGTTGGTCACCGATGGGTTTTTATTTGTTTGTTTATTTTTGCTCCTTTTTTTTGAAGGGGTGATGGTAATGAGTCAGTGGTCTTAGAATATGAGAAAATCGAATGTTCGGCTGACCTATGTAATTAGCAGAAAATATTGCACCGTAACAAAAGTAGGGAGGGCATAATGACTCCGGGGCTCACACCACTGCTGCCATCTACAATTGAGTGCAACGTCAAGCTTACATAATTTATTCAAGGATTATCAATCGAGCCTAATGGGGTCGAGGCCAATTGATTTGTTGTTGTTCGTCTAGGCATAATAACTCCCAGTCGACACCACTGCTGCCATCTACAATTTAGTCTAACGCTGACGGGACATAATTTATTCAAGGATTATCGATCGAGTCTAATGGGGTCAAGGTCAATTGATTTGTTGTTGTTCGTCTAGGTTTAATGACTCCAGGGGGAAGTTTGCACATGCGCATTAACGGGGGACAGATGTATGGATTGCGAAATCGAAGAGGAAAGGATTTCTGAGGAATTGATTTACATAATCGATGGGGGAATGTATTGACCCACGAAAGGGGAATTTATTTGTTGTTTCTAAGGGGAATTATTGATCCACGAAAGGGGAATTTATTTGTTGTTTCTAAGGGGAATTATTGATTCACGAAAGGGGAATTAGAAATGACATCACTTGTTTCCTAGGTATTATACGGGACTCTAAAGAGATAAATTAATATTCTATTTTTTAAATATGGCTTCTCAGGTCATTAGACTTAGCGATAAAATTAATATTCTATCAAAACTATAATAGTGTAGCTAGGAACACATATGAGATGAAGAGATTAATGCGGGAAACAGTTTCCTAGGAATTTCAAATGTGACAGCCCTGGAATGCCAAAACAAAAGAAACACGCAGAAATTACGTTTAGGGATTATCTGGGCGAAACAGTTTGAGACTTTTTAGAAGATGATTTTAGAAGATGATTTAGAAGGTGATTTGAGGTGAAACTCCGTGGTCGTTATAATACACAAGTTCCATTTGAACAATTTTGTGAGGTCCCCTACACCAGCCCCAAAGGGCCCCCTACCACAACCCCAAAGGGCACCCGGGCCCCCAAAGGTTCCTCGAGCTCCCAAAGACCCCCCAGCTCCAGAAGGCCCCCCGCACCTCCAAAGGCCCTCGAGCTCCTCCCTCCCTTTTTGAATTTTTTTAAGTTTTTCGGACTGAATTTTTTAGAATTAGAAATTATCCAACATTTTCCGGCTTTTTCTTTAACCAATTGGTATAGAGTTTTAGCCTAGAGTCTTAGCTTAGTTTTATTTAGAGTTGAAGTTTAGTTTAGTTATAGTTAAGAGTTTAAAGTTTTACCTTAGAGTCTTAGCTTAGAGTTTTTGTTAGAGTTCTAGTTTAGTTTAGTTTTAGTTAAGAGTTTCGAGTTTTATTCTAGAGTCTTAGCTTAGAGTTTTATTCAGAGTTCTAGTTTAATTTAGTTTTAGTTAAGAGTTTAGAGTTTTACCTTAGAGTCTTAGCTTAGAGTTTTGTTAGAGTTCTAGTTTAGTTTTAGCTTAGAGTCTTAGCTTAGAGTTTTCTTAGAGTTCTAGTTTAGTTTAGTTTCAGTTAAGAGTATAGAGTTTTAGCCTAGAGTCTTAGCTTAGAGTCTTAGCTTAGAGTTTTTTTTGAAGTTCTAGTTTACTTTAGTTTTAGTTAAGAGTTTAGAGTTTTACCTTAGTGTCTTAGCTTAGAGTCTTAGCTTAAAGTTTTAGTAAAAGTTTAAGTTTAGTTAAGTCTTAGTTAAGAGTTTAGAGTTTTAGCCTAGAGTCTTAGCTTAGAGTTTTGTTGAAGCTTAGTTTATTTATAGTTAAGAGTTGAGAGTTTTTAGCTTAGAGTCTTAGCTTAGAGTTTTAGTTAGAGTTCTAGTTTAGTTTAATTTTAGTTCAGAGTTTTAGCTTAGAGTCTTAGCTTAGAGTTTTTTGTTGAAATTCTAGTTAGTTTAGTTTTAGTTAAGAGTTTAAAGTTTTAGCTTAGAGTCTTAGCTTAGAGTTTTTGTTAGAGTTGAAGTTTAGTTTAGTAATAGTTAAGAGTATAGAGTTTTAGCTTAGAGTCTTAACTTAGAGTTTTTGTTAGAGTTCTTGTTTAGTTTAGTTAAGAGTTTAGAGTTTTACCTTAGAGTCTTAGCTTAGAGTTTTAGTTAGAGTTGAAGTTTGGTTTAGTTATAGTTAAGAATTTAGAGCTTAGAGTCATAGCTTAGAGTTTTAGTTAAACGTGTAGTTTAGTTAAGTTTTAGTTAAGAGTTTAGAGTTTTAGCCTAGAGTCTTAGCTTAGAGCTTTAGTTAGAGTTGAAGTTTAGTTTAGTTATAGTTAATAGTTAAGAGTTTTTAGCTTAGAGTCTTAGCTTAGAGTTTTTGTTAGAGTTCTAGTTTAATTTAGTTTTAGTTAAGAGTTTAGAGTTTTACCTTAGAGTCTTAGCTTAGAGTTTTAGTTAGAGTTGAAATTTAGTTTAGTTTAGTTTTACTTTATAGTTTTAGCTTAGAGTCATAGCTTAGAGTTTTAGTTAGAATTGATGTTTAGTTTAGTTATAGTTAAGAGTTTAGAGTTTTAGCCTAGAGTCTTAACTTAGAGTTTTAGTTAGAGTTCTAGTTAAGTTTAGTTTTAGTTAAGAGTTTAGAGTTTTAGTCTAGAGTCTTAGCTTAGAGTTTTTGTTAGAGTTCTCGTTCAGCTTAGTTTTAGTTAAGAGTTTAGAGATTTAGCTTAGAGTCATAGCTTAGAGTTTTAGTTAGAGTTGAAGTTTAGTTTAGTTATAGTGAAGAGTTTAGAGTTTTAGCTTAGAGTCTTAGCTTAGAGTTTTAGTTAGAGTTGAAGTTTAGTTTAGCTATAGTTAAGAGTTGAGAGTTTTAGCCTAGAGTCTTAGCTTAGAGTTTACTTAGAGTTGAAGTTTAGTTTAGCTATAGTTAAGAGTTTGGAGTTTTAGCTTTGAGTCTTAGCTTAGAGTTTTAGTTAGAGTTGAAGTTTAGTTTAGTTATAGTTAAGAGTTTAGAGTTTTAGATTAGAGTCACAGCTTAGAGTTTTTGCTAGAGTTCTAGTTTAGTTTAGTTTTAGTTTAGAGTTTTACCTTAGAGTCTTAGCTTAGAGTTTTAGTTAGAGTTCTAGTTTAGTTTAGTTTTCTTTAAGAGTTTAGAGTTTTATCTTGAAGTCTTAGCTTAGAGTTTTAGTTAAAATGCTAGTTTAGTTTAGTTTTAGTTAAGAGTTTAGAGTATTACCTTAGAGTCTTAGCTTAGAGTTTTATTTAGAGTTCTAGTTTAGTTTATTTTTAGTTAAGAGCTTAGAGTTTTAGCCTAGAATCTTAGCTTAGAGTTTTAGTTAGAGTTCTAGTTTATTTTAGTTTTATTTAAGAGTTTAGAGTTTTACCTTAGAGTCTTAGCTTAGAGTTTTAGTTAAAGTTGAAGTTTAGTTATAGTTAAGAGTTTAGAGTTTTAGCTTGGAGTCATAGCTTAAAGTTTTAGTTAGAGTTCTAGTTTAGTTTAGTTTTAGTTAAGAGTTTAGAGTTTTACCTTATAGTCTTAGCTTAGAGTTTTAGTTAGAGTTCTAGTTTAGTTTAGTTATACTCTTAACTAAAACTAAACTAAACTAGAATTCTAACTAAAACTCTAGGCTAAGACTCTAAGATAAAACTCTAAACTAAAACTAAAACTAAACTAAACTAAACTAGAACTCTAACATAAACTCTAAGCTATGAATCTAAGCTAAAACTCTAAACTCTTAACTATAACTAAACTTAACTTCAGCTCTAACTAAAACTCTAGGCTAAGACTCAAAGCTAAAACTCCAAACTCTTAACAATAGCTAAACTAAACTTCAAATCTAACTAAAACTTTAAACTATGACTCTAAGCTAAAACTCTCAACTCTTAACTATAACTAAACTAAACTTCAACTCTAACTAAAACTCTAAGCTGTGACTCTAAGCTAAAACTATACAGTAAAACTAAACTAAACTATACTTCAACTCTAACTAAAACTCTAATCTAAGATTCTAAGGTAAAACTCTAAACTCTTGACTAAAACTTAACTAAACTACAACTCTAACAAAAACTCTAAGCTATGACTCTAAGCTAAAACTCTAAACTCTTAACTATAACTAAACTAAACTTCAGCTCTAACTAAAACTCTAAGCTAAGACTCAAAGCTAAAACTCCAAACTCTTAACAATAGATAAACTAAACTACAACTCTAACTAAACTCTAAAATAAGACTCTAGGCTAAAACTCTCAACTCTTAACTATAACTAAGCTAAACTTCAACTCTAAATAAAACTCTAAGCTAAGACTCTAAGCTAAAACTCTAAACTCTTAACTATAACTAAAGTAAACTTCAACTCTAACTAAAACTCTAAGCTATGACTCTAAGCTAAAACTATACAGTAAAACTAAACTAAACTAAACTTCAACTCTAGCTAAAACTCTAAGCTAAGACTCTAGGCTAAAACTCTAAACTCTTAACTATAACTAAAGTAAACTTCAACTCTAACTAAAACTCTAAGCTATGACTCTAAGCTAAAAATATACAGTAAAACTAAACTAAACTAAACTTCAACTCTAACTAAAACTCCAAGCTATGACTCTAAGCTAAAACTATACAGTAAAACTGAACTAAACTAAACTACAACTCTAACTAAAACTCTAAGCTAAGACTCCAAGCTAAAACTCTAAACTCTTAACTATAACTAAACTTCAACTCTAGCTAAAACTCTAAGCTAAAACTCTAAGGTAAAACTCTAAACTCTTAACTAAAACTAAACTAAACTAGAACTCTAACAAAAACTCTAAGCTAAGACTCTAAGCTAAAACTCTAAACTCTTAACTATAACTAAACTATTTCTCTAGTTGTAGTTTAGTTAAGTTTTAGTTAAGAGTTTAGAGTTTTAACTTAAAACGAACAGAAATTAAATAAACAATCAATGCAAACAAACATACAATAGATATTACTGTAAATGAATAAATAAATCTTAAAACGAGTGAAACTTAAATTGAATATCCAAATCAAGCTTTAAACGAACAAAAATCACTACAAACCAGAATTTGGTTATTACCTCCTTCTCTCACTGTAAAAGTCTAAAACCTACTGCGTCATTGGAGCTTTACTGAAAACTATATGCGTCTTGAACGGTCTTGGAAAGTATAAACAACATCAAATTGAATATCTGATGTATAGTGATATTAATTGTTGAAAGGTCCATCAGTTCAAGAATTTATTTCACTGTAATTTTATTTTAATTTTCAATGCTGTAAGAACTGGAAAAGATAATATTTGTATTATAATTCATTTTCAGTTAAGTGCCAATCACGCAGTAGGCTTTAGGTTTTTATTTACAGTCCAGGAAGATGGCAGTATTCAAACTCTTGTTTATAGTGGAACTATATTTGCCTTGAACATAGAAAGAACTAATAAATTGTACTGAATATTTGATGTATAATGATATTAATTGCTTAAAGCTCATCAGTTCAAAATTTTACTATAGCTTTATTGTTAATTTTCAGTATTAAGTACAAAAGAAAATATTTGTAATAGAATTGGTTTTCAGTAAAGCGCCAATGACGCGGTAGGTTTTAGACTTTTACAGTGAGACAAGGAGGCGATACCCAAACTCTTGTTCGTAGTGATTTTTGTTCTTTTCAAGCTTGATTTGCATATTGAATTTAAGTTTCACTCGTTTCAAGATATGCTTATTCATTTATATTAATATCTATTGTATGTTTGTTTGCATTGATTGTTTCTTTAATTTCTGTTTGTTTCAAGTTTCATTTATACATCAATAGCAATTTTTTTTGTTTTAAGCTTGATTTTCATGTTCAGCCTAAGTATTATTCGCTTTGAGATTTATTTTTTCATTTGTATTATTACTTGTAATACGTTTTTTGCTATGATTGTTTATTTAATTTCTGTTCGTTTTGGGTTTCATTTATTCTTTAATAGTAATTTCTGGTCGTTTTTAGTTGAAATTTTAAGAGTTATTTGTATCTGCTGAGCTTAAGTTTAAAATGAACTTTACTTTTCTTTGAAAAACTTATTTTTCGGAAGGTTTTTTTAATCAATACAAACACAGTGGACATGTGTAGAACATTTTTTCACTGTTGACTGCCTATCTTCCTAAAGGAGACTGACTTGCAATCGATAAAATAAATGTTCTGTTTACTTCTCTTATGGGGGGAGGGGGGGTTGTACCAAATGTTTTGGGGGGGGGGGGTTTGTGTTGTTTGGTTGGTTGATTAAGTTAGCATTTCCTTGTAAGGTGATATGATAAATATTTGACCGCGCCACTCCCTATGGGAGAAAAATAAAAATAGATTGACTAAAAAATTTGAATTCCTTTGTGAAGTGACCAATTTGTCCAGGGAGTCATCAATCCAGGCATGTAATCATTCTTCGTGAAATTGTCAGATACCTTGGTAGCGTTACCAATTGGAGAGCATTCGAACTAGGTGGCTACTCTTGTAAGTTAGATACGAACACATAAAATGAGACAGTGAAAATAGAAAAGTAACAGATTTATTAGACTTACATATCTAGTTGTACATCATCGAACTTCAGTAATGCAAACAGATAGCTGATCTCTAATGACAAAAATTGAATGACAAAAATCCCCAAAAAGTACTTCGTCACTACCTTATAACATGAGTCCTGATTCTGTGCAATAATCACTATTTTCCAATTGGCCCATCTCCTCTCGGAGGGCCCACCACTTTACTCTTATGCTGACAAAATCAAATCATTATGCAGCCAAAACTACCCAATAGTTTTTTCACAATATTAATCACTAAATACCCACATTTCTAATAAAAACTTCAAACTAAGTTTTAGACAATGTCCCACTATGTATTTCAAAGTACTCCTGCGAAATTCCAATCTACCTCATTAGTATTGTACTTGGAAAAAACCCGTATTTTTCTGCTTTTCAGATCTGTCAATAGCGCTTGGAAATGTTCGAGATTCTTTTGTTTTGTAGAACAAAGAATGCGAAATTCTACAGAGTACAACAGGGTATTCTTGAAGTTCTTGGTATTTGAAATTAATCATCTTTTGCTTTGAACTTTTTAAAGGGATATTTGGCTGATAAATAAATGAGAGTTTAAAACGGAATTTCAAACTTAATTAGGGGAGTTTGATTTACGTCGGAAGTGTATTTAGAAC
>JAQQPU010028650.1:0-10449 GCA_029168905.1 Artemia sp. Kazakhstan ARC1039
CTAAAATATGTCCATCTTAAAATCTCAAAAACTAGAGGTTATTTTTCTTATCACTAGGGATATTGACCAAAAAATACTTAGCAAAACTTTTTTCAAAGTGGCCAGTTAACATCAAATATAATGAAAACAAAAAAAAATCATTTAATACAAGCGCAAAACTCTTAAAAACAAATAAACACTAAAAAATAACTTGCGGGATCTTAAGGTTAATCTTCTAACGAGAATTCCTCTTGAAAATTGTGCTCAGCATAAGAGTCATCTTTGTTACCAATTTACCAATTGGACTATTTTCCTACGCATTTCAAAAGGTATAATCCAGGATCCCAGCGACGCTCCAGAACACCAAATTAGTTGCTTCATGTTCATCAAACAACTAGTCGTTTGCATCAGAAGACGATTGTGTAATTTGATTTGTGTAATTTGGTATTATCAAGTGGCATAAATTGTCTTTCAGCAGCTGCCGAAGAGTGCGGCAGGCCACATAATGTCAGCTTGAAAAAGTCATAGTGGACCCTTCCCTTCAACTGAAGTTATTTAGTAGCAAATAGACGTATAGCACTTTTTTAAGTAGAATCTCTTGAGTATAACACAATGCTGTGACTGGTGTCTCCTCTCTTAAAAAAAAATTAGAGTAAGAGTGAGCTATTGAGGAGAGGCAACCCTCCTCACATACGTAATATTGTCTGTTTGTTTTAAGCATTGCTCTTTACTTTCAGTTGAAAAAAACTTGTTTTACTAGTTGAAATTATTAAAGATTTAATAATTTTAATGATTCAAAGATTTTAATGTGGCTCTACTATTTTTAGCCTAGAAACTCTTGCATATCTTTAAAATAATAATTCGTGATTCATATTGAAAATACGTATTAAGACATATAACGCCAGCCACATAACGTCAGCTTCAAATAACAGAGATCTTTGTATTAACTATTTGGGATCTTTGTTTTAATTATGCAAGGATCTTAATATTTCTAAGGCAAAAGCCATAGTGGACCCTTCCCTTCAACTGAAGTTTTTTAGCAGAAAATAGACGTATAGCACTTTTTTTTAAGTAGAATCTCTTGAGTATCACACAATGATGTGATTGATGTCTCCTCTTTTAAAAGTAAAAAAAAATTAGACTAAGAGCGAGCTATTGAGGAGAGGCAACCCTCCTCACATACGTAATATTTTCTGTTTTTTTTAAGTATTAATATTGCTCTTTACTTTCAGTTGAAAAAAACTTCTTTTTTATTTAATTTCTGATAGTTTTTTAAATAATACTGGGAAATCCGGAGCCCCTAAACAGAAAATTCCCTTCCCCCGTGAAAAATTCTTTCTAAGATTCTATGACTTTTAGGGGGCGTTCTCTCCTTTTTTTGAAAATAAGGCAAATATTCTCAGGCCCTTAACTTTTGATGGGTAATACTAAACCTAATGAAACTTCTATATTTGAAATCAACATAAAAATCCAATTCTTTTGATGTGTCTATTAGTATCAAAATTCCATTCTTTAGAGTTTCGGTTACTATTGAGCCAGGTCACTCCTTACTTACAATTCGTTACCATGAACTGTTTGATGTTGGCTCAAAACATTCTAAGATTGTTCCCTAGACCAAAAAGAACGCATTTTGTTTGAAGGGCCTGATAGAAGACCTGGAAATGGGCCAAAAACTGTGTTTCCTTTATAGTTCAAAACTTACATTTCTCGGGCCATTAGAAAGCTAATGAACGAAAACAGTGTTGAGTGGCTCTGACCCTTTGAAAATAGGACCCAAAAAGGGTCAACAAAATTTTAACTATTGAATTAAAACTTGTGCCTCTAATTGCTTGAGCTAATTGGCCAAATATTAAAGGATGAAATAGACAATACAAAAATTGGTTACCCAAAAATAGAGCTTAACAGGGGAAAAAGTTTATTTTTTCCAAAGGTCTTGAAAGTTACATCCGTAAGTTTCTATGCCAAGGGGACCGTGATGAACAGTGAGAAAATGAGTTAGGCCTAAATAAAATTGGCATCCCAATACTCTTAAATTCGTAGTCCATGAGAATCCCAATGCACAAAAGAAGAATAGACAGAGAAATATTAGTTATCTGAAAAACGGCCTTAAAAAAGGCCAAAAAAGCTTTTTCCCCCAAATGGATTGAATCTGACATCCGTAAGTTTTATCCCCCACGGAGTAATATATGGTGACTATAATAGGTATGCTTACTTGAACAGTGTACCCAAGTTTTATTTACGATAGGCTTGACAATTGTATTCTTAACCCTGTGGACTATGGAGACCGCAATGAAGTAGAAAAATATTGGTTTGACAAAAAAGTTCGTTGAATTTCAGATTTTTTTTTAATGAAAATCATGGAATTTCTACCGTCAAGGTTTTGGGCAAATGGGGGCTTACGCACCATAAAAGGAAAAAAAACCCACAGGCGCACTTGAAAACTAGGCCAAAAAATGGTTATTTTTTTCTGAGTGACTGTAAATGTGGTAAAGCTTTCTAATTTAGTTAATTATTAATTTAGTAAAAATATATAAGACGCAAATATGAAGTTTTGAAATACCACTTTTTATTAAGATAAGGAACATATCCTGCCAAGTTCTGTTTAACGGGAAATTGAGAAATTACCACTTCCTAGCGAAACGATTACGTGGGAAGGTGTGGTTGATAAAAATGTATAAAAGATACATTTTATCGGAAGGGGGGATTCTGATACTAACTTTATGCTGGACTGACCTCTGGTCCGTTGTTTTTGGAAATACCTTGGAACTTTGTCGGATCATTGTAAGTGTCTGTATCTTATTATATATTATTGTAGCTTTAGAGACTTGTGGTCTATTTGGGGCAGCCAGTCCCAGTAGCATATCTATATCTGTAATTACTATGTGTAAATTGAATAAAAGTATTGTGTTTTAGACAACCTCTCTACGATCTACCTTTAGCCCCCGGACATACCCAGTCGGTACGCCTCATTAGTTCGGTCATAGCCTAAGGCACGCTACCAAAGTTTAATTACTTTAGGGCCAGAGTTTATCTCCTTTATAAAGGAAGAATAAAGGCATCTCCGACTACAACCCCCAAATACCACAAATAAGACTTCACAACATAAACTTAAAAGTTCGTAACTTGCAGTCCTTCCCCCGGGTACTGTGGGGGGGGGGGGTTAAGTCATCTTCAAAAACATAGTTATTGGATTTTTCGACTGTACTGAACAAAATGGCAATCTCAGAATTTTGTTAGGATGACTTTGAGGAATAAAGGAGCGTGAGAGGAGGATAGCTGACCTCCAACATTTTGGTCACCTAAACAGGGCACTAGAACATTTTATTTCCGATCAAATGAGCCCTCTCCCAATCTTCTACAATTACTGGTTCAATATGATCACCCCTGGGGAAAAAACACGTATACGTTTTTTCTTCTGGCAAAAAACGCAAAAATATCACATTTTAGTACATAGGAGCTTGAAACCTCTGTAATAGGATTCTCTGGCATGCTGCATCTGATAGAGTGGTTTTCATCAAAACAATTTGATTTTTTAGGGTGTGTTCCCCCTTTTTCGAAAAATTGGTCAATTTTTCTAAGGCTTTTAGCTTTTGATGGGTACCATTAAATTTGATGAATTTTACATATTTTGAATAAGCATCAAAATTCGATATTTTTTTATGTATCTATTGTTATCAAGACTCTGTTTCTTAGAGTTTCGGTTACCATTAAGCCACATTGCTCCTTATTTACCGTTCGTTTACCAAGGACTGTTTGATTAAGTTCGAGGTTTTATATATGGTTAGGGTCGCAGCAAAAGAGAATAGACATTTTAGATAAGATTATAGGGAAGATTAGGGAAGTTTTAGGGAAGATTATAGGGCAGCTGATAAGGTCTTCATTTTAAGTGTGTTATTAAATAAAAAAACAGGTTTTTTAACTGAAAGTAAGGAGCGACATTAAAACTTATAACGAACAAAAATTATTCCATATATGAAAGGGTCTGTCCCCTCCTCAACACCTCGCTCTTTACGCTAAAGTTAGCCTCGTTCTCACAACTCTATTTTTTTTTAAATAGAAAACTCTTGCAATCTTAAGGTAAATAGAGGGCTAAGGGCGATGTGGAGTGCATTAATAAGTAGTTTGAGAAATATAGGCCAAAGCGACATTGAGTTAATGAAGAAGATTTTCAATAGTAAGCTAAGTGTTTAGTTAGTGTTATGAAATTTTGGGATTTAAAAAAAGGAATAACTAAGAGAAGATTGAGTTAAGTTTTTTAAAGAAATTGTTTGCTCTAAATAACAAGTTTAACCGAGATAGTGTTAAGGGGTAATTTAGGGGTGATTAGAGCAATAGTTAACAGACTAGCTGGCATGGCTATGTATTAGGAGAAACTAGCATCTCTATGAGATGTAGGTTGTTAATATAGTAATAGGTAGTAATATAGTAATAGTAACAGGTTGTTAAAGGCAGCATACTAAGAATACCTGGCTAAATGAATCCAGGTAAATGAAATGAAACAAAATTATAATGAATTTACTGAAAAAAATGTGCATTGTCAGTTTAATATACATATGCTAATATTTATTCCTTAAAATCTCAATTAATTTTTGATTTCTTAAAGTTATAAAAGTGAAAACATTTCAAAGAATGATTTTCAGTAAAGTACAAATTATATTCTGGCATTTAGAAAGCATAGGGTTTAGAACCCAACTCAGATTAATTTCTGCTCTTTCTGAGTTTGACTTATTTTAATTTATGTTTGTTTTGGGTTTCATTTATTTATTGATACTGATTTGTGGTAGTTGTATGCTTGGTAGATTATTTGATTCTATTTTTGTTTATTTTTGGTTTAATGGAGTTCTTTGCTTTTTTTGGAAAAAACTAATTTTGTGCAAAAGGTTTTTTCGATTAATTTTTGTTCGTTTAATATTGACATAGTCTTTCTCGGGGACAAAGAATGAGCCTTTTCAAAGGCAGCGCAATAGCGCTGCCTAAGTAAAGAACGATGTTGGCACTATGAATTATCTATTTTCTTCCATACCAGGGCACTTTGTATCGAAGGAGTCGTCGTAGAAATATGGAAAAGGGCTCATTCGATTGGAAATTGGAATGGCTAGTGCCCTTTTTAATAATCGAAAGTGATTGGAAGGCAACTAACACCCCTTCCACGCCCACCATTTCCCTCAACACATCCCATCAAAATTTTGAGATAGCCATTTTGTTCAGCGTACTTGATAAGTAAATTTTTGATTGGAAGTGTTTGCGGAAAGAATAGGCGTGGAGGGGATAGGCACTTTCGACTAATAGAAAAGGCACTAATCCTCTCAATTTCCAATCGAATGAGCCGTTTTCGAAGGTTCTACGACAAAAATTTCTATACAAACGTTATATGCCCCAAGGGCATAACTTACGACCCGTGTCTTGAGGGCTTTGGGGGGAGGGTTGTCATCCTCAAAGACATAATTTCCAGACCTTTCAACTACGTTGAACAAAATGCCCATATCAAAATGTTGATCGGAAATGTTTGAGAAAATGATGGGCACGGGGAGGGGGGGGGGTAAATCTCCCTCCGATTACTTTTGACTATTATAAAGAGTAATATCTCTCTCAATTTCCAATGGATAGAGCCCTTTTTGAAGTTTCTACAACAACATTTTCTATAAAAAAAAAACCTTATATGCCCCCAGGGAAAAACTTACAACCATTGCCTTGAAGACTGTCAGGAGGAGGGGGGGGGAGGAGGGTTGTCATCCTCAAAAACCTAATTTCCTGAACTTTCATCTACGTTGAACAAAATGGATTTCTCAAAATTTTGATTGGAAGTGTTTAGGGAAATGGTGGGCGTGAGACGGGGGTTAGTTGCCCTCGAATCACTTTCGACTATTAAAAAGGGCACTTGCCCTTTCAATTTCTATTCGAATGAGCCCTTTTTGAAGTCTCTACGAAAACACTTTCTATAAAAATCTTATATGCACCCAGGGCATAACTTACAACCCTTGCCCTGAGGGGTTTGGGGGGTTTGTCATCCTAAAAATCATAATTTTCGGAACTTTCAACTACGTTGAAAAAAATGCCTATCTCATAATTTTAATTGGATGGGTTTGGGGAAATAGTGGGTGTGAAAGGGGGGCTAGTTGATTTCCAATGACTTTCGACTATTAAAAAGGTCACTAGCCCTTTCAATTTCCAATCAAAAGAGCTTTTTTGAAGTTTCTACGACAACACTTTCAATAAGAACCTTATATGCCCCCAGGGCATAACTTACAACCCTAGCCCTGACGGCTCTTATGGGGTTATCATCTTCAAAGACCTAATTTCCAGAACTTTTAACTACGTTGAACAAAATGAAAATCTCAATATTTTGATTGCATGTGTTTGGGGAAATGGTGGGCTTGAGAGGGGACTTAGTTGCCCTCCAACTAGGGGTATGGGGGGTTTGTCATCCTCAAAATTATAATTTCCGGAACTTTCAACTACGTTGAAGAAAATGTCTATTTCAAAATTTTAATTGGATGTGTTTGGGGAAATGATGGGTGTGAGAGGGGGGGAGGTAGTTGCTCTTCAATCACTTACAACTATTAAAAAGGGCACCAGCCCTTTCAATTTCCAATCAAATGAGCAGTTTTTGAAGTTTGTTGCCCTCCAATTAGGGGTTTGGGGGGTTTGTCATCCTCAAAATCATAATTTCCGGAACTTTCAACTACGTCGAAGAAAATGCCTATCTCAAAATTTTCATTGGATGTGTTTGGGGAAATGGTGGGTGTGAGAGGGGGGCTAGTTGCTCTCCAATCACTTTCAACTATTAAAAAGGGCACTAGCCCTTTCAATATCCAATCGAGTGAACACTTTTTGAAGTTTTACGACAACACCTTCTATAGAAAAAACCTTATATGCCCCCAGGGAACAGCCCTTTCCCTGAGGGCTGTAGGGGGGGGGGGTCATCCTGAAAGACACAATTTGCGGACCTTTCAACTACGTTGAACAAAATATCTATCTCAAAATTTTGATTCGATGTGTTTTGGAAAATGGTGGGCGTGAGAGGGGGGTTAGTTGCCCTCCAATCACTTTCAACTATTAAAAATGCCACTATCCCTTTGAATTTCCAATCGAATGAGCCCTTTTTCAAGTTTTTACGAAAACACTTTCTATAAAAACCTTATATGCACTCAGGGCATAACTTACAATCCTTGCACTGAGGGTTTTGGGGGGTTGTCATCCTCAAAGACCTAATTTCCAGAACTTTCAACTATGTTGAAAAAAATGGCTATCTCAAAATTTGGATTGTATGTGTTCGGAGAAATGGTGGTCGTGATAGGGGGGTTTGTTGCCCTTTAATTACTTTTGACAATTAAAAAGGGCACTAGCCATTTCAATTTCCAATCGAATGATCCCTTTTTGAAGTTTCTATGACAACGCTTTCCATAAAAATCTTATATGCCCCTTATAGGACTGGGGGGTGTCATCCTTAAAAATCTAATTTCCAAAATTGTCAACTATGTTGAACAAAATGGCTATCTAAAAATTTTGACTTGATGTGTTTGGGGAAAGGTTGGCGTAAGAGGGGGGTTAGTTGCCCTCAAATCACTTTCGACAAATAAAAAGGCGACTAGCCCTTTGAATTTCCCATCGAATGAGCCTTTTTGAAGTTTCTACGAAAACACTTTCTATAAAAACTGTATATGCCCTCAGGGCATAACTTACAACCCTCGCCCTGAGGAGTTGTGGGGTTGTCATCCTCAAAGACCTAATTTCCAGAACTTTCATCTACGTTGAAAAAAATGGCTATCTCAAAATTTTGATTGTATGTGTTTGGGGAAATGGTGGTCGTGAGAGGGGGGTTAGTTGCCCTTTAATTACTTTTTACTATTGAAAAGGGCACTAGCCATTTCAATTTCCAATTGAATGAGCCCTTTTTGAAGTTTCTATGACAACGCTTTCTATAAAAACCGTATACACCCCTTAGAGGAGTGGGGGGGGGGGTCGTCATCCTTAAAGACCTAATTTTTAAAACTGTCAACTATGTTGAACAAAATAGCTACCTAAAAATTTTGATTGGATGTGTTTGGGGAAAAGGTTAGCGCGAGAAGGGGTTTAGTTGCCCTCCAATCTCTTTCGACTACTAAAAAAGGCACTAGCCCTTTGAATTTCCAATCGAGTGAGGCCTTTTTAAGTTTCTACGAAAAAGCTCTCAATAAAAACCTTATATGGCCACAAGGCATAGCTTATAACCCTTGGGTTGAAGACTGTGGGGGGAGTGTCCTGCACAAAGATATAATTTCCAGAACTTTCAATTGCGTTGAACAAAATGGCTATATCAAAATTTTGATTGGATGTGTTTGGGGAATTGGTGGGCGTGGAAGGGGTGTTCGTTACCTTCCAATCACTTGCGACTATTAAAAAAGGCACTAGCCATTTCTATTTCCAATCAAATGAGGCCTTTTTGAAGTTTCTACGACTACACTTTCTATAAAAACCTTGTATGCTCCCAGGGCATAGCTTACAACCCTTGCCCTTAGGGCAAGTTTCATCCTCAAAGGTTGTCATCCTCAAAGACCTAGCTTCCTGAACTTTCAACTACTTTGAACAAAACGGCCATCTTAAAATTTTGATTCGATGTGTTTGGGGAAAAGGTGGGCGTGAGAGGGGGGTTAGTTGCCCTCTAATCACTTTCGACTATTAAACAGGGCACTAGCCATTTCAGTTTTCAAGGGCATTAACCCTTTGAATTTCCAATCGAATGAGCCCTTTTTGAAGTTTCTACGACAAAGCTTTCTAAAAAAAAACGTATATGCTCCCAGGGCATAACTTACAACCCTTGCCCTGAGGGCTGTTGGGGAGTGTCCTCCTTCAAACATAATTTCTATCGGGAAATCATCTACATTGAACAAAATGGCTATCTTTAAATTTTGTCAGATGTGTTTGGGGAAATGGTGGGCGTGGAAGCGGCGTTAGTTGCCTTCCAATCACTTTCGACAATTAAAAAGAGCACTAGCCATTCCAATTTCCAATCGAATGACTATTTTTCGAAGTTTCTGCGACAACTCCTTCGATACCAATTGCCCTGGTCTAGAAAAAAAAAAATCATACATTGTTACATTGGTAATACATTGCCAACATCGTTCTTTACTTACCCGTTTAGTTAACCGTTTACTTAACCGTTAAGGCAGCGCAATAGCGCTGCCAAAACGGTTATCACAGTTTTAAGCTCACAACAACTCGTTGTAAGTTTAGTTTAATGACAAAGAATCCGAAAAAAAAAAATTGTTTTCTGGGGATACTTTAATACACACACATGAAATACGGAAAAGTGTAACTGCAACCAGGAAGTCAGAATTACCTTCTCCCACCCACTCCCTTTGGGAAAGTAAAATTTAGTGACAGGAAATTTTCCTATTTTAAGCTCTAATGCACATAATATTACTCTAATTTCAATTCAGCAGTCGGCCGCTTGGGTCCTTAGCCTTTCCATGACGTTTTTTATTTTTTTTTTTTTTTTATTGACAGTGGGGTAAGCTGCTTCTCACAGAGACTAAGAATAAACAAAAAACACAAACTTTTGTAACGGTTGAGACTATATTACTCTACTCTTGCGGACATCAGCTTATATAATCCAAGGCTATGTTCCCCCTCCTTCAGGACCCCCCCCCAAAAAAAAAAACATCCAGATTCAGATCACAGAGGTTGATCAAGATTGCAGAAAGTTGTGATTTCCTTACCATCCCAATGAAAATAGTCTTTTTTCTATAAGAAAAGACACTTATTAATGAAAAAATAGTCTAGTGACATGAGAACCTTTCACGCTCAAGCAAAGCAATTCAGATACTATGGGCAAAAAAGGGGAAAAAGATGCTTAACATCCGTTTGTCAACAAATAATTCTTTTATTTATCCTATCAAGATTAAAAAGTTCTAAGGGAAAAGCCGATTTTCTCTTAAAGAACCTGCGCCCTTGGTTCCGGGGGAAAAATGGGACTTTATTGGATTGCAGATCTTTGGAAACTTTCCTAGTCAGTGAGAGTCTTTCTAGGGGTGTTGAGAGCGGGAATATTATAAGGTTGAGTAGAGATTTGCAAATGGAATGGATTGTAGAGTATGTCACATTGAAACCTGGATGACTGAATGAAAAATTGTGGTGCGTAGCTTTTTAATATTTTGCAAAAGTACATAATAAAAGCTTCGTCTTATTCAACTTACCTTTAACGTAGTTAGAAGGCAAAAGAATACGCTTGTGCACATGTTTAGCATCTCTTAGGGCACTATATTGCCCCTAGACGATAAAAAGCCTACCCGAACCTCTACTATAGTTTCTAATATCCTTTATAAACTAAAACAGCATTTTTTTTTGCAAGAGTTCAACATATTTTTGATAAAAGTCCAAAGTTGATCGCTCACTACTTTGCATAACCCATTGTAAATACTCATTGTAAATACTCGGGTCGTCTATGCTAAACTGTACGGTCACTAGATGTGTGCCCACAACTTATTTAAT
>JAQQPU010028652.1:0-10448 GCA_029168905.1 Artemia sp. Kazakhstan ARC1039
GAAAGTAAGCAGCAACATCAAAACTTAAAACGAAAAGAAAATATTACGTATATGATTGGGTTCACCCCCTGGTCAATACCGCGCTCTTTAAGCCACAGATTTTTTAGTACTTTCATAAGAGCTATTTATTCTAATTAACGGCCTTTGTGATTAAGCGGTCATTTTTAAAGAATTGGAACGAAACTCGAACTTTAGCTTAAAGAGCAAGATATTGACTAGGGGGCGAACACCCTAATATACGTATTACAAATATATGAATATAGAAGTTCGTTACGTAAGTTAATTCGTAAGTTACGTATATTTATTACTAATAAAAACGTTCGTAAGTAAAAATAAACAAGTTTCGATAAAGCCTTTAACCAAATAAAAGTAAAATTAATATGCAAATTTTGTTTTGACTATTCATGTACGGTGAACCAATATCAAAACCTGCATTAATTCAAAAACGTTCAAAAATTAAATAAAAAAAAAGTTTTTTTTAACTGAAAGTAAGGAACGACGTTAAAACTGAAAACGAACAGAAATTATTCCGTATATGAAAGGGGCTGTCCCTTCCTAAACGCCTCGCTCTTTACGCTAAAGTTTGACTTTCTCACAACTCTATTTTTTCTAAATAAAAAACATTAGCGTAAAGAGCGAGGCGTTGAGGAGGGGACAGCCCCTTTTATACGGAATAATTTCTGTTCGTTTTAGGTTTTAACGTCGTTCCTTACTTTCAGTTAAAAAAAACTTGTTATTTTATTTATTTAATAACCTCCAGGAATAAGGAGAAATACGATTGGCTTGCGAAACTAGGTCACAACAAGAAATCAAACGGAAATAAGAGCACTTTTTTATACGGAAGTATAGTAGAGTTGTCTCTCTCTGTCTCTTTAGTTCTGTAGGCAAGTTGTAAATTTTTAGAAAACTTGTGCTATTGTAAGATAATAGTTACTCACAAGAGACTCTTGACCATAATTATCAAGTATTGAATTTTCCGGTCCTCAAACAATGAGGGCCTTGAAACTTTATTAAAACAAATTTAAATACAAACATATAGGTAAGGCATCTCGCAATCATTTTTGAATCGGGCATAAGTATTTTCATTTTCTTACGGGTTGCTTGATACTTCTGCAGTTTTGACTGTTTTAAATATGCTTGGAATAGACCTAAGTTTCAATGACAGGGCCTCTATTTCAGTGAAAAAAAAGAGCATGACCAGATTTATACTATGCCCCATCCTCAAACTATTTTTGACGTGTTTTGAAATAATTTTTGCTAAAAGTTATTTATTACAGATATGAGAATCAATTGATTATAATCAGTTATTGTTCCTTCGACCGAGCTTGTTGAAGTACCGTAAGGCCTATTTACAATGAGGCTAATAAATGGCATTAGCTAGTACTAATTTGAGTAAATCAGAATTTTCCAGCCAGTTGAAACAAAAATTCAATGAAAAATTCTGATTTGCTCAAGTTAGTGATAGTTAAATTTTTAGGTACTTGTGCATTATACGGGCCCACAAAAGAAGTCAGGTTTGTTTAATGCTAATAAGATAAGATAGATAAGATAAGATAAGTTTTATTCCTCATTAAATACACAAACAATATTACATGTTATTAATCCCTCAAAGGCTCATTGGCCTGTACAAAGAGGGACGACATATGAATTACATACTCAGAGATAAAAAACAAAAGAAAATTTAAAATGATCACTTACTCACATAGAAGGAGAAGAAAAGAAAATATAGATAAACTGGAAACTATAGAAAAAATTAGAATAAATAAACTAACTTTATTAATTATATTAAATAGACTCAAAAAGAAAAATAATAATAAAAAAAAAAAAAAATTATATTATTATTACTATAAGCGAATTCCTATCGTCGAAACAGAATTATGTGTGTTGTCAGGTAGAACCAACATCATAATAGCTGTTACGATATTATTCATAGGTCTTATCCAAGATATTAAAATATCATAACTTAAGCCATGTACAGCCCTTTTAAGCTTGTATTTAAAACTATATAAATTCCAGTTCAATCAGCTCTGCTTATTTCTGAGGCTAGGTAGCAAAATTGAGGTTTATGGGTTATTTCAGTCATAAGGCTTATAATTATTGGACTGTAATAAAATGGTGCGAAAGCAATAAAATTTAACCCGACTTCATGAATGCTACTCCTTAGTGAACTATACAAGTTTCAGCAATAAATATTGATAGTCACACCTGAGGTCTGGGAGTCATAGCGCAGAGAAGACCACCATAAAACAGAACTAAACATTCAGGGGACATCAACTCCACAAAAAAAAAATTAAAAATTAGAAAAAAAAAAAATTAATGAAATACCAAACAGTTTGTGGTAACTAAGGAACTATACATATGGTATACGTGGTACAGTTCGTGGAACAGTAAGTAAGGAGCGACTCGGCTCAATAGTAACCGAAACTCTAAAAACCGGAATTTTGATACCAATAGATCCATCAATAGAATCAGATTTTAATGCTGCTTTCAAATATATAAGTTCATTAAATTTAGTATTACCCATCAAAAGTTACGTGCCTGAGAATATTTGCCTTATTTTCGAATAAAGGGGGAAAACAACCCCTGAAATTCTCAGAACTTTAAATGAAAATACACCATCAGATTCAGCGTATCGGAGAACACTACTGTAGAAGTTTCAAGCTCCTATCTGCAAAAATGTGGAATTTTGTATTTTTTGCCAGAAGAAAGATCACGGATGCACGTTTATTTTTAATTTTTTTTTCCCCAGGGGTGACGGTTTCGATCCAGTAGTACTAGAATATCGTGAGAGGTCACATTTGAACGGAAATCAAAAGTTCTAGTGCCATTTTAAGTTAAAAAAAATTGGAGGGCGACCTGGCCCCCTCCCACGCTAATTTTTTTTCCCAAAGTCACCAAATCAAAATTTTGAGATAGTCGTTTTGTTCAGCATAGTCAAAAATCTAATACATATGACTTTGAGGATGACTTAGCCCCCGCAGTTTCAGGAGGAAGGGCTTCAAGTTATGAACTTTGCCCATTGTTTACATATAGTATTGGTTAATGGGAAGTATACAGACGTTTCAGGAGGGACTTTTTCTGGTGGAGGGGATCGGAGGAGGTGGTTACAAGGGGTTATCTTTCCATGGAGGATATTTCCTTGGAGGAAGGGACATTTCTATGAAGGGGTCACCGGATTTCCCAGCATTATTTAAAAAACGATCAGAAATTAAATTAAAAAACAAGTTTTTTCACCTGAAAGTAAGCAGCAACATTAAAACTTAAAACGAACAGAAATTATTACGTATATGAGGTGGTTCGCCCCCTATTTAATACCTCGCCCTTTACACTAAAGTTTTTTTTTAGTACTTTGAAAAGATAACCGGCCTTTGTGATTCAAGGGTTTGTGATTCGAAGAAAATTCGGACTTTAGCGTAAAGAGCGAGGTATTGACTAGGGGGTAAAGTCCCTAATATACGTAACAAAAACATACAAATATAGAAGTTCGCCAAGTAAGTTAATTCGTAAGTTACGTCAGAACAAAATTTCGAGAAAGCCATTTAGCAAAAAAAGTAAAATTAATTTGCAAATTTCGTTTTAATAATTCATGAAAGGTGAGACAAAATCACAGTTGCATTCATTCAAAAACATTCAGAAATTAAATAAAAAAACAAGTTTTTTTTAACTGAATTAAGGAACGACATTAAAACCTAAAACGGACAGAAATTATTCCGTATATGAAAGGGGTTGTCCCCTCTTCAACACCTCGCTCTTTACGCCAAAGTTTGACTCTGTCACACAACTTAAACAAATATAACTTAGACACAGAAACAAATATAAATGTTTTTACTTTTATAACTTTAATAAATAAAATAATATTAACATCTTGATCACTAAATATCAGTATATGTATATTAAACTGACAATGCACATTCATTTGTATTATTTATCAGTAAAGTGCAAATTTGTTCTAGCCTTGGGAAGGCATAGGGGTTTTGCGCCCAACTTATGTTAATTTCTGCTCGTTTTGAGTTTGACTCGCTTATTTATTGTAATTTCTGGTCGTTTTGGTTTTCATTTATTTATCGATGCTGATTTATGGTAGTTTCACGCTTGGTAGATTGTTTGATTTAATTTTTGCTATTTTTTGGCTTAATGGAGTTCTTTAATTTTCTTTGAAAAACATATTTTGTGGAAAAAGTTTTTTTTAGTTAATTTCTGTTCGTTTTATATTGGCATAGTCTTTCCAGGGAAATAGAAAATAATACATTAAATCTGTTCGTGTTTTTTAAAGACTTTGTAGTTTGGCCTGCTATTTGTATGCTGGAGAAACATTTTCAGCAATTTTTAACAAGATACACAGTTTTAAAAATCTCGACACAAATAGTTGTGTTTAATTTAGTTTGATACCTCCTCTAGTTGACCTGAAATGGAAAACTTGATACCATTCGCAAAAAAAATCTGTTCACTTTCTTTGTTAGCTTGGATACACTTACGCTATTTTGATTTGGTTAAATTTTAAGAGCAGAAGTAGCCCCGAAAGTTTGAACATGTTACCCTCAGTCGTTCTTGGGATACTACTGAGATGCCTTATTAGGAATTAGCATTAACACAGTGCATTTTGATTTAATCTTAAGGCAACATTTAGTTTTTAAACATAATGGGCAAATGGGAGGGTGGGCTTGGAACGTGGGCTCTCTCACACAACTTAAACAAATATAACTTAAAAACAAAAACAAATATAAAGGTTTTTACTTTTATAACTTTAATAAATAAAATAATATTAACATTTTGATTACTAAATATCAGTATATGTATATTAAACTGACAATGCATATTCATTTGTATTTTTTTTCGGTAAAGTGCAAATTATGTTCTGGGCTTGGGAAGGCATAGGCGGTTTGAGCCCAGCTTATGTTAATTTCTGCTCGTTTTGAGTTTGACTCGGTTATTTGTTGTAATTTCTGTTCGTTTTGGGTTTCATTTATTTATCAATGCTGATTTATGGTAGTTTCACGCTTGGTAGATTATTTGATTTTATTTTTGCTCTTTTTTGGTTAAATGGAGTTCTTTACTTTTCTTTGAAAACCTTATTTTGTGGAAAAAGTTTTTTTAATTATTTTCTGTTCGTTTTATATTGACATAGTCTTTCCAGGGAAAAAGAAAATAATACATTAAATCTGTTTTTTTTAATACTTTGTAGTTTGGCCTGCTATTTGTATGCTGGTGAAACATTTTCAGCAATTTTTAACAACATACACATTTTTAAAAATCTGGACACAAATAGTAGTGTTTAATTTAGTTTAATACCTCCTTTAGTTGACATGAAATAGAAAACTTGATGCCATTCGCAAAAAAAATCTGTTTGCTTTCTTTGATAGCTTGCATACACTTACGCTATTTTGATTTGGTTAAATTTTAACAGCAGAAGTAGCCCCGAAAGTTTGAACATAATACCCTCAGTCGTTCTTGGGATACTGCTGAGATGGCTTATTGGGAATTAGCAATAAAACAGTGCATTCTGATTTAATCTTAAGGCAACATTTAGTTTTTAAACATAATGGGCAAATGGGAGGGTGGGCTTGGAAGGGGGACTAGTCTCCAATCTCTTTTGACTATGAAAAAAGGGTATTAGCCCTTTCTATTTTCAGTTGAATGAGCCCTTTTCAATGTTCCTACGACAGTTCCTTCGATACGAAGTGCCCTGGTCTATAAAAAAAAAAAAAAAAAAAAAACATTAGCCACATCGATAGTAGTATGCTTATATTGAATTCTATAGAGGCCCTAGCAATTACCATGTTATTCTATAGAGGCCATAGGAACCACGTTCTATAGAGGCCATAGGAAGACGTTTCTATGGGACCTCTACACCTTTTCAAAGAGAGTGAGTATCCTCTCACATGGCCTTATACTTCTACGAGACATATAGGTAAACATTTCTACAGGGCATATACACCTTTTCAAAGAGAGTGAGTATAACTTGATTGGTGATTGGGATTTGAATAAAAGGAATAGTTTTCTTTACAATTCATATTAGTAAGAGAATTGAATTCAAAGAGAATAGTTTATTTGCGAGGATATTAGTTGAGGAAAAAATAAGTGGTGCATTTACATTATTGGAGATTAATGATGGAGCCGACAACAGCAGCAGTGATGCACGAGTACCTAATGTGGCTGTGGAAATAACTGCTGGTTGTAGAATATGTCTTGAATGGAACACTATGTATGCTAGATACGTGATATCATTAAGCAAATTTAAGCAGGAGGAGCAGCTATGTTTTGCTGGAAAAGTGAATATTCTCCATATAAATAAACTTCGGTCAGCATTAGATGTCCTATCGAAATATATTGATGAGAACAAAATGCATCAATGAATATTATTATTGTAATTATGTTCAATAAAATTGTTTCTAAATCAATGGTATTTTTTCTTTCTATAGTAGACTAGCGTATATTTTTTTAGAGTAGAAAAAAATTCTGGTTAGTCTGAAGTTGGCTGTGAGAGAGTTAGGACTCTAAAAAATGGATAGATTCGAGAAAGATCAAATCATGAGGAATCTAGTTCTTATGGAAAAACATTTGGTTCTAGATGACAATTTTCTAGAGTTGTCTATTCAAAGGAAGATATTTTCTCGGGGAATGCTTGTCGATATAATGAAAACTGATTCTCCATCATTAGACTATTGCATGAAGCTTCTACGTCGTGGTCCAAATGCATTTACACAATTTATTGATATATTGATCACGACACGACAAAATGATATTGTGGATATACTTTTAAACATTAGTTTAGAAATTTAGGACTTTTTTTTCATGAGAAAGATGGTGCTCAAGGATGATTTACTCCTCTCTCTCTCTCTCTATCTCAGACAATTTTTGATGTTGCTAGCTCAGTTTCATTGTGGCAGTGAGAATGTCAACACGTGACAAAATGTTCCATACATGTCCACTATGTATGTACTCACTGGGCAGCTGGTCATCATGTGAGAATTGCACAATGATTGATGAGTTTGATGAAAAGTGTAGATTATGCAAGTCGTGTAAATTGCATAGAGGATATGCTGTACAAATTAAAGGTTGTAATTCCTGTCTTGAAGAGGTGTGTGACTCTCATCCTAGAGGCTACCTATGCGCCAATTGTCATTATGATAAATGTAAGCAGTGGGAGAATACATATCCCGGTATGATCGGAAAGAATCCTAACCGTGATTTTAGTTTATTGCTACGAGATTGGTATCGTCGTGGTTTTAGATTGTTCTGGGAGGAGGAACCAGGTCAGCGATTCAACTGTTGGAACAACAAGAGAATATGGTTTCTACGTCATTGTTGTGAAGACAATGGGTGTTTTGATTATAAGCCCACTGATTTTTATTTGGCTGTGACGGAATGTGATTCGACACTTGAGGACACTGTTTATGAAATTGCTTCAAATACGCAAATTGAAACATGTGAATTCTATAGAATGAATGAGAATAGTATCATTGACTATACAAAGAGATATGACAAGAGTGAAGTCACACTCTACTGTAGAAAATGTGACCCTGACATTGCAATACATCAGGATCAGTACACTGTGAATTCAGATAATCTACCTGCACTAGTTGTTGTCAACAAATACCTAGTAGTGGATGAAATCTAAAGAGTAGAAAAGTCGTTTTATCATGTATATAAATTTTTTTTTATTAATAAACAATTTCACATACATCTTTAGAACATTTTATTCTTAGGGCACTAAAATCAACGTTAAATACACTTGTAAGTATATTCTCCACTAGAAAGTCGTTCAATCGAGGTAAGTCAACGTAAATGTTGAGAAACAGCTTGTAGGTTTAGCCACGACATCTGAACATGAAAAAGAGTAGTGCATGAAAGCCACATGTCTTAGTCGTTAAATACTGTACTCTTCGTTGATTTTGAATAATGGTTTTCCCACTGCTTTCAATAAAGTTGCTAATGTATGGCGTGTAGAATTTATACAATAGGCCAAGAGGATCAAAAAATTCAATATTCTTGGCTGTTTGAAAGATGCATAGCCAGTGACCGGTCTTCAAAGTCCACGGACTGCTATTAACAATGATTAGGGTATTGTTAACACTTGGAATTTTTTCAATGAAGTCCGAAGGTATGCAATAGGACTTGTACTGGGACATGTACGGATCCATACTAAATACATTGATTATTTGATTTGTGTTCATGGTGCAAGGTCTAGTAGAACACTGCCGTCGGGTGTGATTTCCCAATAGGCTTCAAATTGACTCAGTGATATTAGCGTGATACTCTCCGTCAGAGCATTGGCAAATGTACACTCTAAACGTACATTCCCAGTTCGTACTATACTCATATCCTGTGTGCCTGACAAGTCCAAAACAATAACCCCATGATTTTTTGAAAACATTGAATCGGTTATTCCATTTTCAAATAGTTGAGAGTCATGATCTAGGGACTGCATGGTCAACTCGTACAGAGTTCTATAGGATTTTTTGTCAAATGATAGAGTGTACAGTGGAATACCATTCACTTTGCACACGAGGCTAGATAGACCGAAAAAATTAAAATCATGGGGGGATTCAGTCCAGGATCCAACGGCACTGCCACTCTTCACAAAGGCCAAAGCCAATTTTGATGGGATTTCTCCATTGATAAATGATGAATCGCTATAGCTACGAGAACCGGCGGCAATGTGACGTTGATTGGTGATTGTATGGGGGACAAGAAGTTTAATGTTGTTGCCATTGGCTCTTAGCTTTTCCACTGCCAATGCAACAGAGCTCGTAACCTGTTGTTTTCGGACGTGGAGAATTGCCGATGTGATAATGACATTTGCATCGGGTGCTGCAGGAAGTGTTTTTCTCAAAATGAAATTCGATGGGGCCATCTGTAACTTTATGTCAATCTTGACATTGGGGGGTAGCCATTGGGATATATTGAATATCTCATGATTTAATTCCAACTAGATGATACTCCTGGGTCACTGCAGTAGTCAACTCACCGTCAGTATCAACCCCTGATTGATATTCATAGCCCAATGATTGTCCTCTCAACTCTTTGTATGCCTTTGGCGTCATCATCATAAATTGTATGTAGCTTGCATAGTTTGATAAATTATTGCTAGTGCTCACCAATGTTCCATTAATAAATACATTAATTTCTTTGAATAGGTTGTGTAGAATACAGTTTTCATAGGAGAGACCATCGCCGGCATTTGGAGTTGTATTATCTTACTTTTTCTTCACCACAACATTTAAATCAATAAATGTTGACGACAAATCAATGAAATAGTCTTCATTGGAAAATATTTGAAAGTGTATATTTTCCGAGAGGGGTTGTTGGGGGTGAAATTGTTCATAGTAGCCATACTTGACACTGACATCAACATTTTCAGCATTGAATAGATTCAATGAGGAACTGATTGATGGATATGATTCCTTGTGGGGGAGATAAGTCATCTTAAGAGAAGAAATCCTTCTTTGATCTAACAATCTTTTTCTTTTTCTTCTTATTGACCTTCGTTGTTTTATTCCTTAAAGTCCTTAAAGTCCTGAATAGTTTATTTGAGAGGATATTAGTAGAAAAAATGAGTGGTTCATTTACATTATTGGATATTAATGATGGAGCTGACAACAACAGCAACGATATACGAGTACCCAATGTGGCTGTGGAAATAACCCCTGGCTGTAGACTATGTCTTGAATGGGACACTATGTATGCTAAATACGTGATATCATTAAGCAAATTTAAGCAGGAGCAGCAGCTATGTTTTGCTGGAAAAGTGAATATTCTCCATATAAATAAACATCGGTCAGCATTAGATGTCATATCGAAATATATTGATGAGAACAAAATGTATCAGTGATTATTATTATTGTAATTATGTTCAATAAAATTGTTTCTAAATCAATGGTATTTTTCTTTCTACAGTAGACTAGCGTATATTTTTTAGAGCAGAAAAAATTCTGGTTAGTCTGAAGATGGTTGTGAGAGTGTTAGGAAAAAAAAAAAAAAAAAGAATGGATAGATTCGAGAAAGAGCGAATCATGAGGAATCTAGTTCTTATGGAAAAACGTTTGATTCTAGATGACGATTTTCTAGAGCTGTCTATTCAAAGGAAGATATTTTCTCGGGGAATGCTTGTCGATATAATGAAAACTGATTCTTCGTCATTAGACTATTGTCTGAAGCTTCTACTTCGTGGTCCAAATGCATTTACACAATTTATTGATATATTGATCACGACACGGCAAAATGATATTGTGGATATGCTTTTAAACATTATTTTAGAAATTTAGGACTTTTTTTCATGAGAAAGATGGTGCTCAAGGATGATTTACTCCTCTCTCTCTCTCTATCCCAGACAATGTTTGTTGTTGCTAGCTCAGTTCCATTGTGGCAGTTAGAGTGTCAACACATGACAAAATGTTCCATACATGTCCGTTATGTATGTACACACTGGGCAGCTGGTCATCATGTGA
>JAQQPU010028654.1:0-10447 GCA_029168905.1 Artemia sp. Kazakhstan ARC1039
TATATATATATATAATTTGTTTATATGCACTGGTGTTGCTGTTTTATGAGTCGGTAAAAAACTTTGGATGGGGGATTTCAAACTAGGTACCCCCCTCGCTTGATATAGCCTTCATATATTTTCTTTTTGAGAGTGTGTTGCTTTTGACCAAGTAAACCACCTGGTGTTCTGGATTTATTTATAATTGTGAAAATTTGTAAAAAGTGGTCGAAATTTTAACTGCTTCTCTACCAGCAATATTGAATTTCAACATCCTGTTTTGGAATGTGAAAATCATACCCGTTCGAAAACTCATTGTATGTTAGGTATAAGAGAGAGAGAGAGAGAACAAATAGAGAACTTGTCAATTGCAACCTTTATCTGGAAAATTTGACAATGCATGAAAGATACGTAAACGTTTAGAATACTCACACAAACCAAAATAAAATAATCTAGTATGCGATGGATGAGTAAGTAAGACCGTTTTACCTGAAAAGGAGCTTCTGAATATTTCCAACTCTTCCTCATGCTTGTTAGAACTAATTCCGTCGCTTAATAGAATCCCTTTTTCAATTTCAGAGTTGGAGAAGATTCCACAAATTGATTGAGGTTTGATTGTTCCGCCATGATACTGTGATTCCTGTGCTGAAATGCATAATCATAGAAGTGATGCGTTTAGCTCCAAAAGATAAATAAATAGTTTCAAATTAATACTGCCTTTCCTAGCCAAAGTTATAATATTTTGAATATATAATAGATTAAGAAATAACAATTTTCAAAATAAAATTGAAGCTAAATAACGACGAAGTTAATCTTGAAGTACATTCAGTATAAATTTAGATTTATTTCTAAGCTTTAGGGGAAAACCATGTCTATAGGAATAAAAACTCACAAAATAAATATGATATGGCACATACAGTATTTTTTTGGAATTATTGTCCGTAATAACAAATTGCTGCACAAGAAGATTTGCATGATTTTGGAAAAGTGAAAAAAAAGAAAAGCTTTTCAATCTTAAACATACGTAATTAATTAATTTAAATCCCAGTTATTAGAGTAAACAAACTCTGTACATACAAAAAAGTCACATCTTTTTTAGATGGGATGTTTCATATGCTGTTATTTATCCAGATGTCATTACTGTGGTTTTCAATATTCTAATCTTAGTTTGCAAACTTATCTTTGTGTTCTAACAAACTTTCTTCAATGGTGAAAAAACGCCTTAGCTATTCTACTTTGTACATATGAATGGCGTTTTACTTTACATTTTTTTATGTTTTACACAAAAAGCATTTTTTTGATAATCTGAATTAGAAGTTCCCAGAAATACGTGAAAATTTAGGTTTGGAGGGGGAATGTGGGCCCTAGCCCCCAACCCTTCTGTCTACGCCTTTGCTTAAGAAGTAGTGATAAAATACTGCATATCCAGCCCAATGAGAACCCACCAAGATTGAAAATTAGTCAAGCAATAAATTGTAAGATCATATAGTTTCAGACCTCAGTGATTGAAAACAGTGAAGCATACCTAATTCGTCATTTGGGTATGATGCCACACTGGTTATAGAAATGGTCTGCCTTTGCTCTCGCCAATTCTTGCGTCTTTCGCTCCATGAAGAAGCAGTTGAACGTTTTCTATTATCCTCAGTTTGATTCTCTCTGCCAACCATTTTATTTATAATAAACTGTCAGAGCCTGAAAATTGAGAAAATAGAAACCAAACGTAAACCGGCTAGAGACTTCTAGAGCACATCAACAAAAATTTACACTCGTATATGGTTCGTTCCAAAAACTAATAATAATTTTTTCAGAAAGTTCACGATATACAAGAAACATTAGGTCAAAATTAGCATTTTTGGAAACGGGTGCTTGGAATTTAGCTAGGTTGTCAGCAGTGTATTTCCTGTTCAATGGATTATGGGACCGCACCCAAACTTTTCTTTTGATATGCTCTGAACACATATTGTCGCTGATTTTGAGTTAGTTCGGCAATGGCAAAATGATAGTTTCATATCCATTTTGGCCTACACTTCTAAAAATATGAAGATGCAACAAGAGGCCAAACCAGGAACAAACAACGGTTGATAGGAAACCGAATTTTTATTCGTTGCTGAGATTTCCAAAAGTCCCCAAAGCCGCGCCAAAAACTGGTGGCGCGCCATTGAAAATATTTTGCGTGCCGCCGCGACAGATTCCGGTGCACCGACGCACCACCAATACGGTCGGCAGCGGCGTCCCACCGAATATTTCTAGCGCCAAATTATTTTCTGATATTACTGAGAAGAAAATATAAGTCAAAATCCACTATTCAACGGCACAAAAATTTTGTATTCCCCCTCAAAATGTTCTTGAATTTACTCCTCTACTATAGACTTTAAATCATTTTTCACTTGCTTCTGACTTCTTAACTACAATATAATAATTTAGAATCAAAATGAGTTTCAACTAGCCCTGATATTCCCCGAATATCTTCTTTTGGTTGACCAAATACATGTAAAATTTTCACAGAACTTCTAAAATCAGTAGCAGTGAACCAGCCGGCCCATACTATCGCTAACATCAGCTAATGGGCTAAGATGTATTTTATTTCCAAACTTTTATTACATTACTCCCAAGTGAGAGGACCAATGGTGAACCAGTGGGAAACAATAGTCACTGATGCGTAGACAGTGAAATGTTGGGATGTATCAACCCCCTTATTATGTAGATTAATTACTAATTACTTAAGTTCTAATCTTGTTCTCTACTTTCATTCAGTGTTTTTTATATTTGGTTTCCATTCATTTTCACTATCATATGCATTTTAATCCACCCTTAGCTTTTGCGTCAAAGTTTAACTTTTGCATGTACAATGCTTGAAAACAGAAAAAAAACCTAAAAACTGTCCTCTTAGTACGTTTAAAAAAAAGGCCTTAAACACCAACATTATCACTTTTGTCCTGTTCAGCATCCTTGCTTCCCTGACATCACTTGATTAAGCAGCCCCCTTTTCTTTAATGTATGATCCTGAATCATGAGGAAATTTAGAATTGGTGGCTGTTCCTTTGAGAAAACCCAAAATTCATATTCACACAACTAATTGGAATATCTGATCCACTGACAGCACCTGAGATTGCAGCCTTTTCTTCAGCCTCAGGTTGTTATGTTTATATTTTTGGAGGCGGATTCACTGAAACGTATAATTCCTAGCGATTCCCCCGTATCATATAGTGCAGGAGCCCACTAGGCCAGGGCAAAAAACAAAATTTAAAAAAGTAGTAACTAAATGGGATCTTATCAAACAAATAGATTTACATAACATAATCTTTTACTTCACTGTGAAAATACTTTATATTAGTTGGGGAGCAAAATTCCATTTTACAGCATAATCACATGCATAATTTAAATAAACTCCTCCAGCTGAAGATATACTAAAAGTTAAGTCCTCTCTTCAAATCGATAGGAAGAACCACTCGCGAAAATTTGGCCCTAAAACTACATATTCAAGAGTTTTCGGAACACATACCCCAAAGAAAGGAAATCAACTGACTTTCCCAGCTTTCCTAAAACTTGCGTTCAATAATGCAATCGTTGATAACCGTCCCTTCATTTTGTCTAGACTGTGTAACTGATGTTTAGAGGTAAATTGTGGCAATATGACTTCTAAAACGAGGACGACATTCATATAGCTTTTTCAGGAGTCCCAAGCCAATTAGCTATATCCTAATTGTCTGTCAAAGTCGGGTCAAATTTAGCGCGCTAGACTTAAAATATTTCGTGTGTAAGTACAGGGTTCGAATCCTATTGTCGCGGGTTATTTAGTTTAGAACGGGGGTCGTTGGCGTGATTATGCATGGTTAGCCAGAGTCGAACCAGCTATAAATGGGTAGCTGGATAGTTCTGGGGAAGGTAAAGAGGAAGGGTGTGCAAAAGCAAAGGTTGGCTAGCCCCCAGACCCCTATTGCGCTTCCTGGCCCATGAAACGGAGATCAGTACTGTCAGTAAGAACTGTAAAGTCCAATGCCGTAATCTTTCCCCTCAGCTTTATTTTTTATTGCGATGCCATTGAAGGAAAAGCAATGGAAAAGTGGACATAAACATTGCTTTTTTTCTGAGTATTGTAATAAAGGGAAAAGACATCAGGGAATAGAAAAATAGGTATAGGGTAGTCGAAGAAGTGGAAAGTAGGTTGCAAAACCAGAAAATACAGATTGAGCAAAATTTTACCATACGCTACCCTTAGGTTCTTAACCACTCTGTTTAATGGAATTTAACATATAGAAGAAAGAGAGCAACGGAACGGAATTCCGAGCCAATATAGAACAAGGAAAAGAAGCATTTCCTGGATCTAAACGAGTTACATGGTATCTACTATTTAATAAAAATAAGCTCATATTTAGAAGGGTTAATTGACAGACCAACGGGAGGTAGATGCGACGAAACTATATAAAGATTTTCAATTAGGCTCCTACGGCTAGGGCTTAGCAGAATATCATCATCAGCATATGAAACGTATACAAACCGATTTTGTTAAAAAAAAACAACTGTCAACTCAAGAAATATTTGTTGAGTTTAAATACCAAAATATACAACAGTCCAAATATGCAGGTTTTTTATTTTCTATTTTTTTTTCTTTTTAGCGAAAAAACCCCTTCACTGACTTTTTTGTCACTTCCTTTTGTACGCTGCACTTGGTAAATTGAGCATTACTATTGCAACGCATAATTATTTTTACCAATGCTGGCAAACACTGTCGAGTTTGCGAAAAAAATATTTTATCATCTTACACTGACATAAATCATTAATTTACGTCTTCACTTTGTTCTTTTTTCTGGCAAAAATATAAAATTGAGCACACAAACATCTGATTCTGTCTTATAACTCATCTGTTAAAACTTTCAAATTATTCTTTATGCCTAAAGCAATTTCCATTAGGAAGTGGTGTCGTCAAAGCTTTCTTCCCGCACCACAACAGTGGCAAGGCAAGTGCTGTATAGAGTGCTGTACAGAGACAGAATATTACGAAAAAAAGCTTGGATTTTGGTAAAAAAAAAAACTGCTTTTAAAGTGACTCAAACGTATGTTAAGAGCTTATACGGAAATGTTCTTCATTAAGTTGAAGACACCTCAGACATATTGCAACATACTTAGATAATAAAAATTATAATAATCAGACCTGCCCAAACCTTGCTCAAGAATGGGAGAGTAACAAAGATGCACTGCATAAAATTTACCCTTATAAGTTGAGAAATAGCATAGAAAGGATTTCACAAGGGATTTTTGCCACTTGAAAAAAAAATGCAAAGAATAAATTTGGCTGCGGTGTACCCAATTATGCTCGGTGGTGGCGCACCGTCAATTAATCGACGTTTGTATTATTTTTGTAATTTTTTGCTTGTTTTTTAAACATTCTGAAAACTAAATTGGTATCAGTTCTTTTCGGTATTCTTTCTAAGCAAGAGTTCTTGGAATCCACAATTTCTTTTCAGCTTCGTTACCATGACCAAACCTCGTACAAAATAAGGACGAGACATCAATCTTAACTTCTCCTAAACATTCTTTTTATCCAAATGATTGACAGTGAGACCTTAGACTGCCTAGACTGCCTGAAGAAAATAGGGAATTTAAAAGTTAATTCAATTTAAATCCTAGGACTTCAGTAAAAAAAAAAAGTTATTTGCACCATGTCTGGTGCAAGAAACCTCAAGGGAGCCTGACAAAACCTCAGGTTTTAGTTTCCTAGTGCCAATAGTTTTATCATAAGCCGAAAGAGTTTTTCTTAAGATTATATTATTCCGCCATTAGGTATTTCATATTCAAGAAAAAAAATTGTGAAATAACGCTAAAATACTGTAACGCAGCTCTTTAAAAACGCAAGAAAGCTTATTGAATTATACCCAAACAACCTGCAATACTTGAAAAAAACTTCTATTTCAAAGTTTTCTTTTTCTGATCGGACAGTTTAATCTATGATTTTAAAAATATGATAAAGAACCTCGTAATATAAAACAACTCCGGTAAATTCTGGAATCTCCTTCCCACCCTAATCAAAAGGAGAGTCCCGAAAACTCTTTTGAGAGGTGTCCAACGAATGTTCAAATGAATATGATATTTTCTTTGAAGAGTTTTAAAATTGTCATTAAAGAGATTCGAATATTAAACTGACCTTATTAATTTAAATTGAGTAAATTATCTAAATAACTGTTTTTACTAGGCAACTACGTTCTTCTCTTGTTTGAATTCTGGCAGACAAACCTTTTATTTTTTTTCACTGGTAGTTTCGTTAGACCTTCCTTTTTTCTATTTATCAACCTGAATTACATTATTGATTTTATAGTATACACATGAGCAGAACCAAAAATACAAGGCGTGTTATATCAGATCGAGCACCTTCAGTAAGAAGTAGTTTGTTCTTGAACACCTTTTGATAACGATTAAGAGCATGAGGTGTTGGATCGAAGGGAGCAATTACCCTCAATGGCTTCGGTGCAGTTTAGCAAATTCTACTTATGTTCATATGAACGTGTCAAATGACAAATGAATATTATCAAACCAATGTCTTATCTACACAAAACTATCACCACTCTAGCCTAGGATCTGCCAATGAGAAGAATAGAAAGAACGGTCCCCAAATCCTAACCAACCCCCAGCTCCCATTATCTTGGGTCTATCACTAATGGGACGCAGCGTTATTGCTATGATCTAAAGTCTTTCTATTTCTCCAATTATCTCCTTTCAAAGGCTTGGTCCAAACCCCCTCCTTTGAATGTGTTAGGTTACTTTAATAGATAGGATTCCCTGAACTGTGCTGATACTGTCATAACAAGGGCTACTATGCTCTTACTGTAACAAGGTTTCCATTATGAAAACCATGTTGCGATAAATCAACAGATAAAATTAAACTACACGCCAGAGCTACTGATAACTCTTTCTCGTCGCCCTACGTTTTTTCAATGATTTCACTCAGCTAGTCGGCCTAATCATAGATCTTTTTTTCTTACCTATTACCAGTTATAGGTAAATAAAGAATCACCAAAGGGATGGGCGCACAATCAATTCTTTTAAAGGACACCTCTCAGATACACTGCATTGCTTCAACTGTTCTATTTCGAAAATTTCGTCTGCTTTGAAAATTTTTAAATTGTTTATTCTCGTGCCAGGGCAGCGATGACAAGATGTCGGCAAAGCTTAGAAATATTCATGATTAATCTGAGGTTTTCAAATGTTTACAAAAAGGTTGGAGGAACATAAATACACATAAGAAGATGAAAGATACGGATTAGATAAACAAAGTGAAAGACATAAGAAAGACCAGCCGAATTTATGGCGGATCTAAAGTAACATCAAGGGGGTACTAACTTGCTGATTGGTACAAATAACGACAAAAGTAGGAGTAGACAGATTGCACAAACATGAATATGCATAAAGAAAAGCAACGATGCTGACAATAAAGAGGAAAGAAGGAGCATAATTTCTTACATTTAATTTCTTTTCATTATTGATACTATTTTAGATAAAGGGTCATTTACAAATATGAGGGGGTCTAACACCGCCCTCAGCCTCTGTTTCTTAGTTCGAAGTTTAAATTTTTTGTAAACGATGCACCCAGAAAAAGGGTGGTCTGTGACTGCCAAGCTTTGCATTCAATCATGGCGTTCACCAAGTTTCATTTTTAGTCACATGACATTTTCTGGGTAATTAATGACCTCCGGACTATGTGTTTTTAAGTATGATATTTACGAAATTTCTTATGAATCATGGAAGAATATATATTTATTTTAATGTTCTAAAAAGGGTTTGATGTTTTTATACAACATGAGTAATTCAGGCTATTGGATATCAAGAAAACAGAGGGTGAAACGAAAATGGGAGTTCCTATGTTTCAATTAAATGAAAAAAAAACAAGTTTTTTCAACTGAAAGTAAAGAGCAACATTAAAACTTAAAACGAACATAAATTATTACGTATATGAAGGAGTTCGCTCTCTAGTCAATACCTCGCTCTTTACGATAAAGTTCAAATTTTGTTCCAATTCTTTAAGAATGACCATGAATTACAAAGGCTTTTTTTAGTTAGAACAGAAAGCTCTTTTGAAAGTACTGAACAAACTTTAGCGTAAAGAGCGAGGTATTGACTAGAGGGCAAACTCCCTCATATGCGTAATAATTTCAGTTTGTTTAAGTTTTAATGTTGCTCCTTAATTTCAGTTAAAAAAAATGTTTTTTTTATTTAATTTTTGACCGTTTTTTAAATAATGCTAGGAAATCCACCGCCCCCTTCATAGAAATGTCCCTTCCCCCATGGAAATACCCTCCTACATAACCCCCTCCACTGACACCCCCCCCCCCCCCCACACACACCAGAAAAAAACCCTCCTGAAAACGTCTGTATACTTCCCAATAACCAATGCTATATGTAAACAATGGGCAAAGTTCATAAATTGCACCCCTTCCCCCGGGGACTGTGAGGGATTAAGTCATCCTTAAAGACAAAGTTATTAGATTTTCTACTATACTGAACAAAATGGGCATCTCAAAATTTTGATCAGGTGACTTTGGGAAAAAAATGAGCGTGGGAGGGGGCCTAGTTGCCCTCCAATTTTTTGGTCATTTAAAAATGGCACAAAAACTTTTAATTTCCGTTCAAATGAGCCCTCTCGCAACAATCTAGAAACACTGGATTGATACGATCACCCCTGAAAAAACAAACAAAAAACAAATAAACACGCATCCGTGATCTTTCTTATGGGAAAAAAAATACAAAATTCCATGTTTATGCAGATAGGAGTTTGAAACCTCTACAATGGGGTTTTCTGATGCGCTGAATCTGATGGCGAGATTTTCATTAAAATTCTGTTGCTTTTAGGGGGCGTTTACCCCTTTTTTTCAAAACTAAGGCTAATTTTTTCAGGCTCGTAACTATTGATGGGGAAGATTAAACTTGATGAAACTTATATATTTGAAATCAGCATAAAAATCCTATTTTTTTGATGCATCTGTTGGTGAATGAGATAGAAAATTCAGTAGACATGGAATATCATTGAATTCATACAAAGTGATGAACATTGGGTTTAGCGGCTAAAGGAATTGTAATGATATATGTAATGAAATGTAATGGTTTGAACACAATTGTCAAGAATACTGAAGAAAAAAGACTAGGTCATCTGTTACAAAAAAATTAAAGTAGTTACATTTCTTTTTTTTCTATTTTACTTAGATTATTAAACGACTCTATTTTCGAATCATATTTTTTTATATATTTTTTCTTTAAACATGATTTTTCCCACTTTTTTCGGTCAGTTCCTCATATTTTTCAACTGAGAGTCCCTTTTTATTTAGATAGAAATCGGTTTTTTTTTTATATGGCAGTTTCCGCTATAGGTTTGGTCATCAAACAGTTCGTAGTAACGAACTGTAAGTAAGGAGCGACCCGGCTCAATAGTAACCGAAACTCTAAAAAAAGGAATTTTAATACCAACAGATACATAAAAAGAATCAAATTTTTATGATGATTTCAAATACATAAGTTTAATCAAGTTTAGTTTTACCCATCAAAAGTTACGTGCCTGAGAAAATTTGACTTATTTTCGAAAACGGGGGAAACAACCCCTAAAAGTCATAGAACTTTAATGAAAATCACACCATCAGATTTAGCGTATCAGAGAACTCTACTATAGTACTTTCAAGCTCATATCTGCAAAAATGTGGAATTTTGTATTTTTTGCCAGAAGAAAGATCACGGATGCGTGTTTATTTGTTTGTTTGTTGTTGTTTTGTTTTTCCCAGGGGTGATCGTACCAATCCAGTAGTCCTAAAATATTGTGAGAGGGCTCATTCAAACGGAAATTAAAAGTTTTAGTGAACTTTTTAAGTTACCAAAAAAATTGGAGGGCAACTTGGCTCCCTCCCACGCTCATTTTTTTCTCAAAGTCACCCAATCAAAATTTTGAGATAGCCATCTTGTTTAGCATAGTCGAAAATCTAATCAATTTGTCTTTGAGGGTGACTTAATCCCCCACAGTTCCCGCGGGAAGGTCTGCAAGTTATAAACTTTGCCCACTGTTTACATATAGTATTGGTTATTGGAAAGTATACAGATGCTTTCAGAAGGGATTTTGTTCTGGTGGTGGTGGTGGGGGGGGGGTCGGTGTAGGGGGTTACGAGGGAGGATCTTTCTATGGAGTATGTTTCCTTGGGAGAAGCGACATTTCTATGAAGGGGGCGCCGGATTTCCCAGCATTATTTAAAAAACGATCAAAAATTAAATAAAAAAACAAGTTTTTTCAGCTGAAAGTAAGGAGCAACATTAAGCTTAAAACGAACAGAAATTATTACTTATATGAGGGGGTTCACCCCCTAGTTCATAAGTAGTATGTCACCTTATACTTTGCTTGCAGGTATAGCAATTGCCATGCTATTTGCTTGCAGGTATAGGACCATGCTATTTGCTTGCAGCTATAGGACCATGCTATTTGCTTGCAGGTATAGCAATT
>JAQQPU010028656.1:0-10447 GCA_029168905.1 Artemia sp. Kazakhstan ARC1039
TTTTTTCAATTTTTTTTTACATCTCTTAGAATGACATGAAACATACTTAAAACATAAAAAATTCACATTTAATGTTTTCCAACTTCAAAATTGGAATGATATAGACATGCGTGTCGCGACTTTTACTATTAGAAAAATAATGTTTCTAGTAACCATTTTTTTTTTACATTTTTTTTTAACTTTTTTTTTACATCTCTTAGAATGACATGAAACATACTTAAAACATAAAAAAATCACATTTAATATTTTCCAACTTCAAAATGGGGATGATATAGATATGTATGTCGTGACCTTTACTATTAGAAAAATAATGTTTGTAGTGGCTATTTTTTTTGGAACTGAAAATTTTTTTCAATGTATTATAATCTAAACTCATATCAGAAAAATAGAATGACACTTTTGATTTAAATTTTAAAACATATTCTTGTGCATACCCATACTCCTATTGATGAGGACTGATGTTTTCAATATTTTTTCATTAAAAAGAAAATAATTTTTTTTAGGATTTCCCAGAGCTCCCCCTACCCAGTTAAGAAGACAAGGATGGGCGAAGCGACTCCAGTGGTCATTTTAAACAGACCAACTGTTACGATATGGTCGTTGGCCGAAACCATTAATCTCATCAAGAACCACCGTAAGCCTCTCAATAGCCAACTATCCAGCTGCCACATACAACATTCACAACAAGATACCACAATCATCCGGAACCATCATACACCAGTCAACAGTCAACTGTTCAACTGCCACATCCAACATGCAAGCTGCATATCTAAAACAAGGATTCATTTGGGATCATGATGCGATAGAACTAGTTCCTCAATTCGTGATTTGATCCGAAACATTAGCGAACGAAAGTATGCACCAAAGTAAGTTGACGCGTCATATAGAAACAACGAATTCTTACAGTAAAAACAACCCATTAGATTTTTTTCAACGTCAATTGTTCAATATGACATCTCTAAAAATATTGTTTCCCATTTCGAATATTTTTGAAAATGCGTATGACTCGTTTCTTATTGACTTAAGAATCGCCAGATCAGAAATGAATTGTTGTGGAAAATCTGCATTTATAATGGAAAGCATGATCTTTTTGAAACACTAAAAACTTTTATTATTGAAAACCAAGTGCAGCCTAAGATAAAAGTACTGTCTGAAATTTCCAGTCATTTATCACTGTTAAAAAACAATTTTGACGACTGTCTTGGGGAAGAAATGAACAAGTTTTATTCGTTGAGTTGGACTCTTAACCCATATCAAGAGGACTTACCAACTAGTGAGTCAACAAAAGCAAATGCCAAACTCATTGATTCTTCAGAAGATATGTCAATGAAAATATATTTGTAATAATAAACAGTTATCGAATTCTGGGTCTCAGTTGCTGATTTCTATCCATTCCTGTTTGATGAAGCTAAGAAAGTTTCCCTCCTCTTTCCTACTTCATATCTATCTGAAGCCAGATTTTCGGCTGTGATTTACATTAAAAATAAGTACGGAAATAAATTGGATATATCAAACTCACTGCGATTAAAAGTAACTAAAGTTGAAAATGGTCTTGAAACTGTGATGAGGAAAAATCAGAATCAAATACATCCTTTCCATTGAAATGACTTTGTCAAATAATTGCAGGTTTAGTTATGTAAGTAATAAAAAATTATTTAAGTCTTGTTTCTAATTTCAATAGTCTTTCATTCATATGGGTAGCACTAGCAATTTTTTTTTCATTTTAATTAGAAAAAATAAATTCAACTTGTCACTACGGAATCTGTGCATGAGCAATATTAGCTATTTTCTCTAAGAGAGCTAAAGGTGGGTCCCAGGATTGGATTTTTTTTATATATATGTTTCGAAACCCTGTCAACTTTGGAAACCACTGCCGTAGACCAGTTCTCGGATATTCTTGATATACCCTTTTGAAAACCAGCATGCACACTGTGTTTTTATCTAGTTCAACACCTCCTTTTAAACATTCCCTGAAATTTTCCCTTCTTACCCTTAGCCTCAGTAGTGGTAATCATAGCAACAGTAGGAGAAGAAGCAACATTATTTGTAGTGTTAGGATGAATAGACTGCTTTTTGGTTGTTTCAACATTCTTCTCGATGGGCCCTACAAGTTTCAATTTAATACTCTAAGAACTCCCTGAGAAATTGCTCATACATCCTTTTGGCAGTCAGAATGCACAGATTGTGTTTTAATTCAATACCCCCTAAATATTCTCTGAATGTTTCACCTTAATACCCTTTGCCTCAGTAGAAGTTGTAGCACTCGTAATAGTAGCAATACTGGTAACATGTACATATTGTCTTTTGGTTAGTACAAATTCCCCCTCAAAATACCTTGGAAGTTTTATCAACACCAGTAGTCTTACTTGTTGTAGTAATCGCAGTGGTAGTAGCATGCACATAGCACCTTTTGGTTAGTTCAAATTCTTCGTCAACATACCTTGAAAGTTACAACTGAATAATCTAAGCGCTTCCTGAGATATCGTTAGTGCACCCCTTTGACAGCATGCATTCTCATAGTGTGTTATTATTTAGTTCAACATTCCTCTAAATATTCCCTGAAAGCTTCACATATATAATCTTAGCTCTAGTAGTAGCAGCAGTATTATAAGTAGTATGTATGTGGCACCTTTTTTTTCATTCCCTTCAACACACGCTAAAATTCACATAGTTTGTTTTAATTTAGTTCAACTCTGTTTCAACATCCCGTGAAGCTGTCACCTTAATACCCCTAGCTTAAGAAGCAACATTAGCAGTAATAATTATAGAATTAGTAGCAGTAATAGCAATAGCATGCAGATATTGGCTTTTGGTTATTTCAACATCCCCTACAACAAGCCCTATAAGTTTCAACTTTATATTCCAAGCCGTTCCTAAGATAATACTAATACGTTCTTTTGACAACCTGCATGCACGTAGTGTGTTTTGATTCAGTTTAACTTCCTCCTCAATATTCTCTGAGATTTTTCATATTCAAAGCCTTAGCAATAGTTGCAGTAGTATTACTACTAGTAGGGGAAATAAAATTAGAAGTAGTATTGACAGTAGTTCTACTAGTATTAGTAGTAGGCACATATTGCCTTTTGGTCAGTTGAATATCCCCCTCATCAAGTTCTGGAAGTTTGAAATTAATACTATAAAATGTTGTTATGATATTGCCGATATACCCTTTTGCTAACTTGTGTGCCAGAGATCAATCCTACTGTATTAACAAACAGCAGGGCTAACACAAGGCTAGTAGTCAAGAAGTCTCGTTAATCCGATACAATATGATTATCTGTATCCCCAGGGTGTGTTTTAATTCAGTTCGACTCTCGCCTCAACAGATCCTAAAACTTTAACCTTAATAATCTAGCCTTAGTAATAGTTGCAATATAAGTGGTAGGTGGAGTAGCAGTGTTAGTAGTATTATTAGTAACGTGCACAAATTACCTTTTGGTCAAGCATTCTTTGAATGTTTCAAATTAATACCTTAACCCATTCCTGAAAACATCCTTTTGACAACCTGCATGCATATAGTTTTTATTGATTTAGTTAAACTTACTATTAATAGTAGTATTTTATTAGTGGTAGTAGTAACAGTAGTAGCAGCAGTATTGGTAGCTGTGTGCACATATTGCCTTTTAGTCAGTTATACATCCCCCCCCCCCTATGATGCCCAGGAACTTTCAGCTTGATACGGTAAGCCGGTACTGACACATTGCTGATACAAAACTTTGACAATCTGTATGCATTTAGTATGTTTAGATTTAATTCAACTTTCCCCCAACATTTCAGCAAATTATTACCTCAATATCTTCAGCTTTAATAGTATTTACGACAGAAGCAGTAGTTGTAGTGGTGATAGTAGTAGTAATAGTAGTAGCATGCAAATATTGCCTTTTTGGTCAATTGATAATCCCCCTCATCGTTCTTTAAAATTTCCAAGTTAATACCCTCAGTCATTCCTGAGCTATGACCTTTTGAAAATCTGTATGGGCATAATGTTTCTTTTTATCTAGTTCAAGTCTCCTCTCAACAGTCTCTGAATGCTTTTGGTCTTTTCGAACGTCTCTTTCTCAGTAAAAAGTACAACGTAAAAACAATGGACGCATTACTCAAATTACAGCCCTTGCCCTGAGGGCTGTATGGGTTGACCTCCTCAGAGACATAATTAATGGATCTTTGGGAATGGGAGGAGGACTGGGTGTCCTCAAATCACTTTAGGCCCTTTAAAAGGGCACTAGAGCTTTCAATTTCCAATCGAATAAGCTCCTTCTGAAGTTTCTACGAAACATCCTTCTATACTAAACGTTATCGTGAAACAAAAATAATAAATTGTGCGCATATTTATTTATTTACAATATTAGAAGAATAAATTGTATCAACATGGTCGGAAAAAATACTATTAAATCGAGGAGCACCCAAGAATGACGCTTCTTGGCAGACAAGTGCGTAGGGAGGCTGTTCATGCCCCAGTTACTTCGGCAATGTTTTGAGCTTGAAAAAGAAGATTATTTTCACATATGTCGCTTCACAAAGGTGTAAAGAGCAGGGTTTCCTCCAAGAGTAAGACTTATAAGAAAACCCAGCACCACTGGAAAATTATAACTTGGAGATTTTTTTTTCATTTTTCAAACTTCCTCATAAATTTTCTTAAGGTTACAAGTTCTTAAGGGTAATTGCAACGAACGAAAACAGAAAAAGGATCTCTCAAATAAAATTTGTTTAACTGCAACGGCCTTTTTAGGCAGAAAAAAAATTCACATCTGCACAAACTACTGTTTCTGCCAGTTCCTGCTTCAGAGCGAAATTATCTCCGAAATTCTTGGAATACCAAAATCCATAGAACTTTTGAAGTACAGTCATGCGTGACCATGGGCTTCTTTCTTAAATATATTATAGAGTAATCCTGATCTTGTTTTTTTCCTGAACAAACTAAAAATAGGCTCTGAATTAAATAAAAACAAACATCAGTTTTAAGACAAGAAATTAAATAGCAACATCCAAAGTTAAGACGAACAGGAGTACTGTAAACGTGTAAGGCTGTGGTCAAACTTTCAGCTTTCTGCTCTATACGCTAAAGTTTACCACATATTTCGCTGGAAACTTATCGGAATATATTGAATATATGAATGCTGAAACTTACTACTGTATTATTGTCCCATTATTTTTAAACCAAAAAATTCGTCATTTCTAAAAAGCTCATGTTTCAAAATGTTTTATAGCAGATCACGACATAACTTTGTTATTAAGAGCAGGGGGCTAAGAAGCAGTTAGACATTAACGGTAATTCCTGTTAGTTTTAAGTTTTATCGTGTCTATTTAATTTACGTAAGAATAAAAAACGATGATTTGCTTCAGAGAGATAAACATTCTCAATAGGAAACTCGAACACACTAAGAAAAGTTGCACAATTATTCAAATACGGTTTTCAAAGCTGAATTAGCCGTTACGTGTACAACCAACAGATTAGAGACATTTTGGTTTGTTGATATAGATTTACCCAAATAGGTAATCAAAATAGCTTAGGAGTTGCTAAAGGAGGGGGACAATGTTTAACCTCCTAGTAAATCATCTCTCGTAATTCTTGCATTAGGCCTATCGCTAAATTTGGACACATGCTTTATGCAGAAGCTCCGAAAACCGTATAGAAATATCGCAAGGATCCAAAAGACGGGTTTAAGAGGGAGTTGTAGCACTGAAACGATGAAACAATCTCCAAGGTTACGGTATACTTGAAAATCTATCCGTCGATTACCTCAGGCAAAATTCAAAAGAAAAATCGTGTTAGTTAAAAAAAGGTGACTAAAAACATATAAGGCCTTAAGTTCTTAGTGACCTTAGTCATAAGGGACGACTGAACAATTTTTTTTATTATGGATAATTGCTCATTGAAGGAGGACAATGCCTCCCTCTGATGTCCTTTGATAGTACTTCTTTCTCATAAAAAACAATCTTCAAATACGGTTTAAAGCAAAGTTCTATAATTCAAGTAGAATTAGTTCCCCTGTCCTAGATGACCTGTTGCAATTCCCTCTCCCTTAGAGAGAAAATCCATATTAATTCTCATGTTTTTAGTTTGATGAAGTTTGCTCTGGTAGAAAATGTAAGACCAGTGCTTGAGCTTTGGCAGGCGTTCGCTAATCAACATACATATAGAGGAATAAATTTGGCTGCATCTTCTTAGTTCCAGAAGATTGAGTCCCTCTTCGATGGTTCTCCACTCAAGCATTTTCTTGCAGAAAAAATAGTTTTGTTGTTATGCTGGCTTTGTAAAACAATTGATTTCACTAGAAAATAGGTTTAAATTTAGAACTAGCAATTGTTTACATTGTGGGATAGTATGCCGTACATAATTGCTACATATTATTTTTGGGCAAACCAATTAAACTCTGTGGACGCACCAAGCTATCCAAACGAATCTATGAAGCAAAAAACATCAAACGTTGATAGCAAAACAACTTAAACAATAACAAATAGGTTTAATTAGTATGTGATATACCATTTATTTGCTCAAATATATATAATTTTGCTCAAATATGATATTTATTTGCTCAAATATATATAATAAGAAAAATCATGATAAACGAAAAAATGTGTCAGGGCAAAACTATTCACAAGTTTATGACCCGTTTTTTGCTGAGGTGGCCTGGTTTCTTTATTGGCACATCTGAAGCTGGATTTGAAGGAATGAGCATCCGAGATACCAAGCTCGACCTTGATCCACCTGTTTTAGATCCACCATTAGCTCCACGTTTGGATTTAGGAGAGCCAAGACCACTTGATCCAGCGAATAAACTATAAGATACACTAATTTTAGCTGATTAAATTCTGACGAAACATTTTTAAGGCAGTTAATTTATGTTAAGAATCCTTGATTGCTGTTAATTAGCTCCAAATATGATTGAAAATATATTAAAAGCCCGAGGATGAATTTGTGCTCCAGAAAGTGCGTTTAGTTGTTAAAAACCTTAAAATAGTACGTAAGAAGAACTTCCCAAATACAATCATCAAGTGAAATACTAAAATATTGCCTTGAGGCTAGTAATCGAATTTTATAACACAAATACTTGTTGGTGTGACTGAGTGGTTTACGCCAGTGAAAAGACATATCAACAGCTGCAGAATTTACCAAGCAAATGTTTTACTTTGGATTTGAAATATTATTCACTTTGCTCCAGTAGCTACTGTCAGAATTAATTATCTGAAAAAAAAAAAAAAAAATGACGAATACGGTGAAAAACCGGCATGTATTTCCACTGAATATGTAATACTATTATTTATGCTGAATAGGTACCACTATTTCTAGCGTCTCTTTCAAATTTTAGACTTGAACATCCTTTAGTGAATTTCTAAGTCCTGTGGTAGCGCAGTGGATTTGGTCTTAGCTTCTTGATACGGGACCCAAAGATCGAACCCGGATGTAGCAATTCCCACAGGGCCGACACAAGGACCATAGCAGTCAAGAAGCGTCATTAATCCGATACAACACAATAATTAATGAGCTCGCAATTTTTGAGAAGCAAATTTAAGAGAAATATTTTAATTAATCTAAGAGAAAATTCGAAAAAATAATTTAAATTAACGAGATAGTGAGCCTATTAAATTAACGAGATAATGAGATTAGCCCCTACCCGGCCAAAATTTAGTTTTAAAATAACCAGGTCTAGCTAGAATTATTATATACAGCAAGTCACAGGGCAAAGACATCAGCCCAGTTAACTGCCATGATACGTGTACAGCATGCTCTACTTAGTTCTAAGAAAGATCATTACCCATAGAGTTTGACATTTTTAAAAATTTGATTTGTGGTGAGTGTTTCGACCTATCTCCTGGTGAATATAAAAACTGTTAAGCAAAGTGATACAGTCCTTTACTTGTACCTGGTCTTGCCCAACTTGAAAAGTTAATCCTTCCCCTCCCCCCAGCAGTGACCAGGCTTTGATAGTAAAATCAACGTCTATTATGGATAATTCCTTGATTATTTTCCAGTGTGATCTCAAGGAGTTTGCCACAACCATTCAGTTGACTCAAACCCTTCTCCAAGACAAGAACTGACATTACAAGTGAACTTCACCTCCAGGTTAGTGATTTTGCGAACTGAGTCTCACAGATTGAAAATTCCCTCAGTCAGTATGCTTTTTATCAACTGATCAAGACCTAGTTGGATCTGCAGTGTATAACAAAATATCAAAACTTGCTGGTACCCCTTTAACTATAAAACTGATTTTTGTCGAAATCTACGTTCTGAGCGTCAGCGTTTTGAAAGACGTTTTAACATTGCGGCATATGGAATACCCCCCCCCCCACCGTCTCCGAAGAAGGATTGTTTATGTATACAATTATTTTTATCACGCTTGTAGATTGAACATTAGCGTGTGCATAGTAAACAGAAAAAAAAACCCTTTTGAATAACCAACAACCCTATATTTACCTACCCCTACCTCTCTTTTTCTCTGTACCATCGAAAATTGAGAAAATATTTTCCACAAGAATTCCTTGAAAGTAAATTAAGTATCTGTTTATAAGGTTATAGCCCAAACGAGGATCGCGAAAAGCGCAAAGTTCTAGTAGAGGAGTTGAAACACAGACAAGCAAAAGGGGAAGTGGATTTAGTAAAGTGTCCAGTGGCGTGCTATCAAAATGCCATAAAACTTGAAAGCCCTTCCTTAAGAATTCCAATTCTTGTTTACCGAATGAAAAGGGGTGTATCGTCACAGCTTTCAAGCACCTTCAAGCCAACCCTAGTTCAAGCTTTCTTCCCGTCAACCCCAAAGAGAGAACCCGGGAAAACTCCTAGAAAATTACCCAACAAACTCCCAGCAGATGAGAAGGCTATCACCTCTTTTCAACAGTGTTCCCCCGCTTCGGAACTCATTAATTAATCAAACCATCAAATCCCAAACCCTGGAGTCATTCAAGCATGGCGTGAACATGGACTTTAAGCAGAGGGAATGGCGTCTACATTGGGATGCCCCCGAGTCCTCAACCAAACTTTGAAGTTGTCTCTAGCAAGTGTATCACAAGGAACTATGTTTTCACGTCTGCATAATGGAACTTAAGGTGATGTCTAAGGTCTAACTCCTTTCATATGTTGAATGAAAAAAAAGGATATCTCAAAATACGCTACTTCTACTTAAAAGCAACTTTATGTTCTAGTTTCTGACACCTCATTAATGCTATAACCCCTGGAATATAACATTTACTCAATCTATTGGTGATTTACTTAAAACATAAAACCAACCAACTCTATGTTGTTATTTCTAAAAATACAAAATGCGCAAAGAAAAGCTTTTGTGACTTTACCACAGAACGTTACACCTTTTATATGTTTATTCAGCAAGAGCTGTTATTTGGTAAGACCAATTTGTTCTGCTTCTATAACAGAGGTTGAAAAGGAAACTTCACCAATAAATACAGTAGCCTACTACATCATTGTGTTACATTATCATTTACATCCTTTGAGTAATTACTTGTTTGAAGAAAATTTTCCTGTCAATAAATGTATATAAACAGGAAGGAAACACAAAAAGGTAGATAGATTAGCGCAAGTATGCTACACCGTACATCATACCCCCCAAAGATGAGCATGAACGGTAATTTTTTATAATGTCACTCTCCGTAAGAGAGGAGATCGCTGACAAGTCACTGATGGAGAAAATTCTCTAAACCACGAAAATTTTAAGCCTGCTAGCATCTGAGCCATAAACTCCTACGGTTTTTAGACCAAGTCTTCATGGCTATAGGTTTCAAGTCATCAAATTTCAAGTGAAGTCAGGTGTTTCAATAGAGTACTTTGTTTGATAGCTTGGAAGTGGCAGGCCTCTAGAACTCTGCCCTCGATACCCCCTTGGCCCAAGGAGCTTTTCTCACAGATTTCAAGGCATTAGCAGCCGGTTTACCTTTTTGGTGAAAATTTTGCAGTGAGAATAGTAATGGACGGACCACGAGCCCACTTTCTGACTACAATCATAGAGAAATTTGAAAACCTCTCTGTTAAAAAGTTGGCATTGGGTGAGGACTTTGTCCTACTTGGTCTTAGCCATTTTTTACCATCAGTTTAGATTTACAACCTGTCACAGTCACCCGATCACAAGTTTGAGATAGCCATTTTGATCAGCATTGTTGAAAGGTCAAGTAATCATGCCTCTGGGACACGACCCTGCAAGTACCTGGGGAAAGGGTTGTAAGTTTTGAAATTTGTCCTGTGTTTACATACAGTATTTATTATTAGGAAGTAGACATTTTTTGGGGAAGGTGATTTTTCAGTGGGGAAAATTTTCTGCGGGGGGAGGATTTCTTGCATGATTTGAAAAACCGATTAAAAATTAAAAGGAAAACAAATCTTTTTTTTCAAACGAAAATAGGCTAAAAATAATTTTCCTGGCGGAATTGTCTGTAAAGAAGGTTTTTTATGGGGAATTTTTGGCAGGAATAGAATTGTCTGGGGGAAGGAGGATCTTAC
>JAQQPU010028657.1:0-10447 GCA_029168905.1 Artemia sp. Kazakhstan ARC1039
TAAACCAAACACACAAATTCGTAAGTATTTTTTTCTCACAGTTAACATATGCAAATCGCGTGCAGTAACGAATATACGTTTTTTTTACTAGCAAAACTATGCATGAACTTTGATGTATTCAAATTGCCATGCATTACTAAGTTAATGCCATAATTAACTATAATTAATATTGAATAACCAATAGATCATTTCGCCATCAGAAAGATATAAAATGAGGATCAAATAAACCCTCATTCAATTTTCTTCGAATGCAAGATGAAAATGTTTTGTAGGTTAGCATTTGACTAGTAAGTAAATAGCAGAGAATATACAAATTTCTATACAAATTTATATACAATTTTATATACAATTTTTATATAAAACTTTTAATACAAATTTTTATACAAAAATTTTTATACAATTTTTATACAAAATTTTTAATAGAAATTTTTATAGAAAAAATATAAAATTTTTTTAAAAATATTCATATTTTTATACAAGTTCTTATACATTTTTTATATAAAATTTTTAATACAAATTTTTATAGAGAAAATATATAAATTTTTATACAAAAATATACAAATTTTTATACAAATTTTATATAAAATTTTTAATACAAATTCTTATACAAAAAATATACAAATTCTTATACAATTTTTTATACAAATTTTTATATAAATTTTTATACAATTTTTATACAAAATTTTTAATACACATTATTATGCAAAAAATATACTTATTTTACCCGGTTTGCCCCCGCCCCCCGCCGAAATTTTTGACCGAGTCGAAAATTAGTCAAACCTCAGTAATAATTTGTAAAATTAGTCGAAAACCGAGTCGAAAATTAGTAACCCCCCCCCCCCGAACAAAAATCCTGCATCCGCTCTTGCAAAAAATATACAAATTTTTATACAATTTTTATAAAAAAATTTTAATATAATTTTTATACAAAAAATATAAAAATTTGTATACAATTTTTTTACAAAATTTTTAATAAAAATTTTTATAGAAAAAATATAAAAATTTTTTACGAATATACAAATTTTTATAGAAAAATATATAAATTTTTATACAAAAAATATAGAAATTGTAATACAATTTTTATATAAAATTCTTAATACGAATTCTTATACAAAAAATATACAAATTCTTATACAATTTTTTATATAAATTTTTATACAATTTTTATACAAAATTTTTAATTCAATTTTTATACAAAAAACATACAAATTTGTATAACATTTTTTATACAGCTTTTTATAAAAATTTTATACAAAATTTTTAATAAGAATTTTTATACAAAAAATATACGAATTTTTATACAAATATACAAATTTTCGTTCAAAGGAATGGCAAAAGAGCAAAAAAGGAATCTTTTACGTTCTGAATTCACTGGTGAGTTTTGTATCCACTTCTGATAGCTTCACGCGGTGGGAGGGGAGGGTGATCTTTTCCATAAAAGCAGGAAAACCAATCATTATTATTCGTAGATTTACTTGGATTGCTCCTTACTCAAAAATTTCCCTCCAAGATCCAGACTTATATGCAATTACCCCTCCCCCCTCCCCCTCCTTGTCCTCGGACCTATTTAAAAGAATTATAAGTAAACAGTGGTTGAACACATCTGGAGGGACCATTCTTATAAAGTAAAACTAGTAATGTTGAGTTTTCTATGAATAAATATTCAATTTGATGTTGTTTATATTTTCCAAGACTGTTCAAGACGCGTATAGTTTTCAGTAAAGTACCAATGACGCAGTAGGTTTTAGACTTTTACAGTGAGAGAAGGAGGTGATACCCAAACTCTTATTTGTAGTGATTTTTGTTCGTTTCAAGCTTGATTTGCATATTCAATTCAAGTTTCACTCGTTTTAAGATTTATTTTCTCATTTACATTAATATCTATTGTATGTTTGTTTGCATTGATTGTTTATTTAGTTTCTGTTCTTTTTAGTTTCATTTATACTTCAATAACAAAATATTTTTTTTCGTTTTAAGCATAATTTTCATATTCAACTTAAGCATAACTCACTTTAAGATCTATATATTCATTTATATAATTCCTTGTTGTATGTTTTTTCCTATGATTGTTTATTTAATTTCTGTTCGCTTTGGGTTTCATTTATTCTTTAATAGTAATTTCTGGTCGTTTTGAATTTGAATTTTAACAGGTATTTGTATTTGCTGAGCTTAAGTTTAAAATAGCCTTTATTTTTCTTTGAAAAACTTATTTTTCGGAAAGTTTTTTAAAATTAATTTTCGTTTGTTTTTGATTGTAAATGTTTCAAGTTTTTAAAAATTCCTTATTTCAAAATCAAACTTTAAAAACAAAATCAATTCTTCATCAAAGCATCAAAACTGGTATCAAAGCAACAATATCAAAGTGAAATAAGTTCGCCCGCTTTGAAATGAGCCCCCTTTGAAGTTTATACGACGACCCCTTCTATATGACGAGCGTCTTGGAAAAAAAAATTGGAGTGTGGGGGGAGGTTAGCTACCCTCCGATGACTTTTTACTCTTGAAAATTGAATTACAACTTTTAATTTCCAATCAAATGAGCTCTCTATGAAGTTTATACGAGCATCCTTTCCATAACAACCATATATACCCCCAGGGCATAACTTACAACGCCTACCCTCAGGCCCTGGGGGGACTGTGTCGACACTGGAATTTTTTTTATCTGAACTTTGAACTATTTTTAACAAAATGTCTATCTCAAAATTTTATCTGATGCATTTAGGGCGTGGGTAGGGGGGCTAGTTGCCCTCCAATCTCTTTTGACTCTTAAAAAGTGAACGAGAACTTTCAATTTACAATCCAATGAACCTTTTCCGAAGTTTATACAAGTATCCCTTCCATAAACACGATATATGCCCCCAGAGCATTACTTACAACGCCTGCTTCCGGGCCATGGGGGGTTGCGTCGACACTGGAGTTTTTCTTGTCTGACCTTTGAATTATTTTTAATGAAATGACTATTTTAAATATATTATTGGATAGGCTTGGGGAAAAAGGGGTGTGTGTGGGGGGGGGGATGCTAGTTGCCCTCGGAAATCTTTTGACTCTTATAAAGTGAACTGGCATTTTCAATTTCCAACCAAATGAGCCCTCTCTGAAGTGTATACGAGCATCCCTTTCATAAGAACAATACACGCCCCTAGGACAACACTTAAAACGCCTACCCGTGGGCCCTGGGGGGTTATGTTGACATCAGAGTTTTTGTTATCTAATTTTTGAACAATTTTTAAAAAAATGGCTATCTCAAAATTTGTAGCAGATGGGTTTGGGAAAAAGGCCAGGGGGGGGGCTAGTTGCCCTTGCATCTCTTCTAACTCTCAAAAACTGAACTAGAACTTTCAATTTAAAATAAAATTATCCCTCTCTGAAGTTTTTACGAGCATCTCTTCCATAAGAACCCTATATTCCCCCAGGGCATAACTTATAACACCTGCTTTCGGGCCCTGGGGGGCTGTGACGACCCCGGAGTTTTCGTTATATGGTCTTTGAACTATTTTTTTTAAATGACTATCTCAAAGTCCTTATCAGGTGGGTTTGAGAAAAAAAGGGCGTGAAGGGGGGGCTAGGTGCCCTCCAATCTCTTTTGACTCTTAAAAAGTAAACTAGAACTTTCAATTTCCAATCAAATGAGCCCTCTCTGAAGTTTATACGAGCTTCTCTTTAATAAGAACCATACATGTCCTTAGGGCATAACTTAGAACGCCTTCTCCTGGCCCTGGGGGGTTGTACTGACACAGGAGTTTTTCTTATCCGACCTTTGATTTATTTATTTTTAACAAAATGTCAATCTCAAAATTTCTATCAGATGTGTTGGGAATAAGAAGGCGTGGGGGGGGGGCTAGTTGCCCTCGGATCTCTTTTGACTATTAAAAAGTGAGCTCGATCTTTCAATTTACAATCAAATGAACCCTCTTTGAAGTTTATACGAGAATCCCTTTCATAAGAACCATATATGCCCCAGGGGATAACTTACAACGCTTGCCCCCAGGCCCTGGGGGGTTGTGTCGACACCTGAGTTTTTGTTATCTGACTTTTGAACAATTTTTAGCTTTATGGCTATCTCAAAGTTTTATTGGATGCATTCGGGAAAAAGTGGGCGTAGGGGAGGGGGCTGGTTCCCCACCAATCATTTTTGACTCTCAAAAACGTAACTAGAACTTTCAATTTAAAATCAAATTAGCCTTCTCTGAAGTTTTTACAAGCATCCCTTCCATAATAACCATATATTCCCCCAGGGCATAACTTACAACGCCTGCTTCCGGGCCATGGGGGGTTGCGTTGACAATGGAGTTTTTCTTGTCTGACCTTTGAATTATTTTTAATGAAATGGCTATTTTAAATATTTTATTGGATTGGCTTGGGTAAAAAGGGTGTGTGGGGGGCCATTGCTAGTTGCCCTCGGAAATCTTTTGACTCTTAAAAAGTGAACTAGAACTTTTAATTTCCAACTAAATGAGCCCTCTCTGAAGTTTATTCGAGCATCCTTTTCATAAGAACCATACACGCCCCCATGACAATACTTACAACGTCTACCCCCTGGGCCCTGGGGGGTTGTGTTGACACCGGAGTTTTTGTTATCTAATTTTTGAACAATTTTTAAAAAACTGGCTATCTCAAAATTTGTAGCGGATGGGTTTGGGGAAGAACGGCGTAGGGGGGGGGGGAGGCTAGTTTCCCTTAAACCTCTTGACTCTTAAAATGTGAACTTGAACTTTCAATTTCCAATCAAATGAGCCCTCTATAAAGTTTATACGAGCATCCCTTTCATAAGAACCATACGTGCCCTTAGGGCATAACTTCGAAAGCCTTCTCCTGGGCCCTGGGGGGTTGTACTGACACCGGAGTTTTTCTTATCCGACCTTTGATTTATTTATTTTTAAAAAAATGTCAATCACAAAATTTCCATCAGATGTTTTTGGAATAAGAAGGCGTGGGGGGGGGCTAGTTGCCCTTAAATCTCTTCTAACTCTCAAAAACTGAACTAGAACTTTCAATTTAAAATAAAATTAGCCCTCTCTGAAGTTTTTACGAGCATCTCTTCCATAAGAACCATATATTCCCCCAGGGCATAACTTACAACGCCTCCTTTCGGGCCCTGGGGGGCTGTGTCGATCCCAGAGTTTTCGTTATATGGTCTTTGAACTATTTTTTTTAATGGCTATCTCAAAGTTCTTATCAGGTGGGTTTGAGAAAAAAGGGCGTGGAGGGGGGGGGGCTAGGTGCCTTCCAATCTCTTTTGACTCTTAAAAAGTGAACTAGAACTTTCAATCTCCAATCAAATGAGCCCTCTCTGAAGTTTATACGACCATCCCTTTCATAAGAACCATGCACGCCCCCAGGACAAGACTTACAACACCTACCCCCTGGGCCCTGGGGGGTTGTGCTGACACCGGAGTTTTTGTTATCTAATTTTTGAACAATTATTAAAAATCTGGCTATCTCAAGATTTGTAGCGGATGGGTTCGGGGGAAAAGGACTTGGGGGGGGGGGGCTAGTGGCCCTTAAATGTCTTGACTCTTAAAAAGTGAACTAGAACTTTTAATTTCTAATCAAAAGAGCCCTTTATGAAGTTTATACAAGCATCACTTTCATAAGAACCATACATTCCCTTAGGGCCTAACTTAGAACGCCTTCTCCTGGGCCCTGGGGGGTTGTAATGACACCGGAGTTTTTCTTATCCGACCTTTGATTTATTTATTTTTAACAAAATTTCAATCTCAAAATTTCCATCAGATGCATTTGGAATATGAAGGCGTGGTGGGGGGGCTAGTTGCCCTCGGATCTCTTTTGACTATTAAAAAGTGAACTAGAACTTTCAATTTCCAATCAAATGAGTCCTCTTTGAAGTTTACACGAGCATCCCTTCCATAAGAACCATATATGCCCCCAGGGTACAACTTAAATCGCCTGCAACCCGGGCCCTGGGGGGCCCGGGCTGTGTCGACACCAGAGTTTTTGTTATATGATCTTTGAACTATATAAAAAAAACAGCTATCTCAAATTTTTTAGGGATGTATTTGTGAAAAAAGGGCGTGGGGGGGCTGGTTAACCTCCAATTCTAACACTTAATAAGTGAACTAGAACTTTCAATTTCCAATCAAATGAGCCCTCTCTGAAGTTTATACGAGCATTCCTTCCATAAGAACCATATATGCCCCAAGGGCATAACTTATAACCCTTGCCCTGAATCCCTTGGGGGGGGAGTGTCATGCTCAAAGATATAATTTCCGGAACTTTTAACTACGTTGAACAAATTGGTTATCTCAAAATCTTGATATTTTCGACTATTAAAATAATCAACAGTCATTTAAATTTCCAATCGAATGAGTCCCTTTTGAAGTTTCTGCGACAATACTTTCTATAAAAAACCTTACATGCCCCCAGGGCACAACTTAAAACCCTTGCCCTGAGGGCTGTGGGGGGCTGTCATCCACAAAGACCTAATTTCCGGTATTTCCAACCACTTTGAACAAAATTGCTATCTCAAAATTTTCATTGGATTTGTTTAAAGAAAAGTTGGGCGTGAGAGGGGGGGGGCTAGTTGCCCTCCAATCGCTTTCGACTATTAAAAAGGGCACTAACCTTTTGAATTTCCAATCGAATGAGCCCTTTTTGACAAATCTTTCTATAAGAAGCTAACGTGCCCCCAAGGCATAACTTACAACCCTTGCCCTGAGGGCTGTGGGGAAGTGTCCTCCTCAAGAACATAATTTCTATCTGGAAATAAGCTACGTAGAACAAAATGGATATCTCAAAATTTTGATTGGATGTGTTTGGGGAAATGGTGGGCATGGAAGGGGTGTTCGTTGCCTTCCAATCACTTTTGACAATCAAATTCCAATCCAATCACTTTGAAGGGCGGTATAACTCTCGATTTCCAATCGAATTAGCCCCCTTACGACGTCCCCTTCCATATGAAGTGCCTCTGGGAACAAATAATAATAAATAAATAAACATATAATAAAACATTGGAGCCGTATGGCCTTTACTATAGGCAACGCTATAGCGTTGCCTCTGATAAATGCCTTGTTTTCAGAAAAATAATTCAGTTCCTCTTTGCACTTGGAGCTTGGAGGATTAGACATTGTTACAGCCGAAACAATTACAGCCTATCGGGTATTTTAGCAATTTTGCAGGATGGCAAACATAAGGAGTAAAGATTTTTCATGCGAAAATTTTCACTCAAGGATTTAAATGAGAAAATATTTTAGTTAAAAGTAATGGAGGGCAACAAGCCCTTCCCCGCTTCCCCTTTATTCACCAAACTCATGTGATTGAAATTTTGAGATAGCCATTTTGTCTAAAATAGTCCAAAGAACATATAACAGCCTCCAGGGTTGACATAACCCCGCAGAGCTCTGGGACAAGGATTGTAAGTTATACCCTGGGCACATATAAAGTTTTTATGGAATAGGTAGTCGTATAAGCTTCACCCGGGGCTCGTTTGACTTGAAATCTTAAGTTATAGTGCCCTTTTTAAGAGTCAAAAGTGATCTGAGAGTAACGAGAACCCACCCCCTCCCCCAACGCCCATCATATCAAAACTAACATATCAAATCTAAATTTTGAGATAGCAATTTTGTTAAGTGTAGTTGAAGGGTCAGGAAATTATGTCTTTGAGGATGACAACCCCTCCCCCCCATATCCCTCAGGGTAAGGGGTGTAAGTTATGCCCTGGGAGCATATAAGGTTTTCATAGAAAGGGTGGTCATATATACTTCGCAGGGGGGGGGGGCTCAATGGATTGGTAATCAGAAGTTCTAGTACCCTTTTTAAGAGTCAAAGTGATCAGAGGGCCGATATCCCCCCCAAACACACGTCGTGTTTTCCTGAAATGCATCCAATACAAATTTTGAAATAGCCATTTTGTTCAAAATAGTCGAAAGATTATATAGTAAGGCATTTGGGGTTGAAACAAACCACCAGAGCCTGGGCGTAAGGGTTGTAAGTTATGCCCCGGGAGCATTTAATGTTTTTATCGAAGAGAAGGTTGTATAAACTTTAGAGGTGGCTGATTTGGTTGGAAATTGGAAGCTCTAGCTCCCTTTTAAGAGTCAAAACTGATGGAGGGCCACTAGCACACCCTCCCCCCCCCAACTACTCCTCTTTTCACGAATCACATCTGATTGAAATTGTGAGATAGCCACTTTGTTCAAAATAGTCCAAAGAGCATACAACAATGTCCCCAGGGCTGACGTAACCCCTCAGAGCCCAGAGGAATGGGCTGTAAGTTACGCTCTGGGGGCATATAAGGTTTTTATGGAATGGGTGGTCGTAAAAACTTCAGATGGGGCATATTTGATTTGAAATTGAAAATTATAGCGCCCTTTATAAGAGTCAAAAGTGATTTGAAAGCAACCAGCCCCCCCCCACCACCAATCATTTCCCAAAACAAACATCCAAACAAAGTTTTGAGACGTCTATTTTTTCAGCATTGTTGAAAGGTTCAGTCCGTTCAGTAATTATGCATTTGGGGATTTCAACCTCCCACCCTTGAGGCCTCAGGGCTAGGGCTGTAAGTTATGCAATTTGTTCATTGTGTACATACAGTATATATTATTCAAAAAAGGTACGCATGTTTGCCTTCTACTTTCCCAAAATACGAAGGTCATTACGGTGAATCTTTCAGAGAATGTGGAGGGGAGTGTTGAACTAAATCAAAACATGTTATCTGTAATTTGGTTGTAAAAAGGGCGTAACTCAGGGATGACTGAGTATATTAACTTGGAACTTTCAGGAAATGATAAGGGAGGGGATCAATTGATCAAAAAGGCAATATTTGCATACCACTACTACTACTACTACCACTACTATCACTAAAACTACTTCTTCTGTAGCGAGTATTACTAAGGCTGAGGATACTGAAATAAACAACTAAATCAAAACATACAATGTGCATACAGATTGCTGATACGGGTGTATAAGAAATATTTTTGGAACGGCTTATTGTATCAAAAGGAAACTTCAGCGGCATCATGAGTGGGATGTTCAGTTGACAAAAAGGCAAAATATACCTGCTACTACTACTATTAATACTGCTGCTACTACTGTTACTGCTACTAATAGCAATATACTCTTACTGCTACTACTGTTCCTACTACTACCACTACTACTACTATTATACTAGTACAATTAAGGCCACCCGTATGCGGGGGAAAATTTGACAGAATATTGAGGGGGAATTTGAACTAAATCAAAGCACATTATGTGCATGTAGATTGTCAAAAAGGCGTATCACAAGAATAGATTTAGGTATTAAGTTGGAACTTTCAGAGAATACTTCAAGGGGAAGATCAATTGACAAAAAGGTAATATATGCATGCCACTCCTGCCACTGCAACTTTTACTAACGCTACTACTGCTACTAAGCTACTCCAACTACTCCTTTAATTGCAACAACTTGTAAGGCTTAGAGTATTAATATGAAAAGGGTGTCAAAAGGGGTCAAAAGCGCACATAAGCAATATTTATGGAACAGCTTACCGTGTCGAAGTGAAACTTCCACGGCATCATGAGAGGGATATTCAACTGACCAAAAGGCAAGATGTACATGCTACTACGGCTATTAATACTGATGCTGCTACTGTTACTACTACTACTACTAATAAAACAATAACACTGCAACTACTTCTCCTGCTACCACCACAACTCCTGTTCTACTAGTGCTATTAAGGCTAAGTCTATGAACATAAAATTTGAGAGAATATTGATGGCAAATTCGAGCTAACAAGAGACACTATGTGCACTTCAATTGCCAAAAGAGCGCATCTCAAGAACTGATTTGTGTATTAAGTTAAAACTCTCAGAGAACGCTTAAAGGGGAAGATCAATAGACCAAAAGGCAATATGTGCACGCTACTGCTAATGCTACTATCACTCACACATTTACTAGTTCTACTAGTAAATGCATTTACTAATAAATACACACATTTACTAGTATTACTATTGCTCCAACTACTATTTCTATTGCAAATTCTTGTAAGGCTAAGAGCATTAAGATAAAAATTTCAAAAAGTATATAAATATACAGGTTATCAAAAAGACATATCAACAATATCATAGCAATGGCTAATTGTATTATGTTTAGTTGAGTACTAATACTACTTTCGTTGTAACTACTATTACAACTATACCTAAGGGTATGAAGGTGAAATTTTCAGAAAATTTTTAGGGGCGAAGGTAAACTGAATCAAAACCCCCCATCCGTGAACAGGTTGTCAAAAGGGCATATCAGGAATATCTTAGGAACAGTTTTATGTGTGAAATTAAAACTTACAAGGCGTTGTTGTGGGGGTTCTTGAACTAACCAAAAGATAATATTTGTATTAAAATACTACTGCTTCTACTCCTACAACTATTACTACTACTACCATTATTATCACAGCTACTACTACTACTACTAAAGCTAAAACTACTACTATTAATTCTACTACTACTACTACTACTACTA